>NMRA01000127.1:256437-424585 GCA_002633005.1 Phoronis australis | reverse complement strand
TGGGGGGGGGGTAAACAGGGAGAGGGAGAAATTAAATACAAGGTTCAGTCAAACTGTTCTACGTATTTTGTCTAATTTCAAGAACTACCTGGACAACAAAGATAAAGAATGTCTGATTTCGTAGCCAGTTTTGAAAGGTCTGACTGCAAAGCAGGAAATAATCAAATTAGGTGATAGTGATAAAAATGATGATAAAACAGAGCCGACAATGAAAACAGTTATCAAAACAGTCATCACATGTAGTTGAAAAGATAACAACCAGATTACAAACAATCAAACGAATTTTACATCCAAGTTAAACAGAAAATCCAACGTAAAAACATTATTCAAAATGCGTACTCAAATAGACAATTAAGTTCACCTAGTATTCCATTTTTTTCCAGAACAAGCAATTTGACAGCTTTGTTAAGGCGATATTCGACAACTAAACCGGCATAAAAACAACTGAACTATGAGTGCTTCAAGTGTAGGTACTATGACGACTATTTGAATAAACAGTCCACCCAGGAAAAGCTGTAGTAGTAGCAATAATCGAACTTGACTACACTCACACTATTGGAGTGGCCATTGCAGTACTGCCTACAAACATTGATGCAGGTTGTCTAATTTGAATAATCCTTCAGCTAGAAAATCAATAAATCATCAAGAGATAATGAGTACGAATTTATACTTGTACTCTTATTATATTTGAACTCGGCCGATATTCAAACAGCGGATATGAAACCATGATACGGCCAACGAGTTTTGCACTTATTGAGTGGAGATCAATTTTTAATACTGACAATATTTTCAATTTGACAAGAAACTGAAAATATTTAGCGACAATCTTTGATTATTTTGTTAGAAAATTTTCAAATTGTGTTCACGTCCAATCCTGACTCTAAGAAACTATAAGAGACAAAGCCAGAGTGCGTCTAATAATTATTTAAGGTTCACTAAATGCAGACAAAAATAATTGCCAAAACTGGCCTCAATAATTTTCCAAGGTTTTCTAACATGGCTGTGAATGCCAAAACATATCAAAATATTGTCAGATGTCAGTTACGTTACATCCAATTTGGAGTTATTTGACTTCTACAAAACAACTTGGATAAAATTCAGGTGTCGGCCATATTGTGTTTTTAGATTTAATACCTGACGTGTATGCTATACAAATTTCCCAACAGGTGTCACTGCTGCCCTAAATGTCTGGGTAATTGCTCCAGTTACTTGCGCTTCCATCAAATTGATCGTTGAAGTGAATAAAATAAGTTCTCGCTAAACTTAGGTAATCCTGGAATTCCATGCTTTTGTCAACAATAACGATGAAGCTGAAAATATGTTGATGTTTTTTCTAAGTAATGAGTTGAAACCTAGATTTCCAATACTAACCGCATTGATCAACCAAATAACCTTTTTGGTAGACATCCTCTCAGAGAACATTAGCAGTCAACAAGAATCTCATAAATCCTGGGTGTTTAGGCTTAGGCACATACCACCCACTGTTAACGGGGAAACTATCAGTGTATTGATACATTTCCTCCAGAGGTCACTAGCATCAACCACGACAGCAGGCTCCCGCAATGAGTTCTTCAGGCTTCAGTTATTAGAAGTCCTAGTACAATAACGTACTTTTAACTTTGTACGGAAATTAACACTTAAATTGAGATTTTCCATTTTCAAACATTGCTTGCACCCTTAAAGTACAAATCCTTGAGTCGATGCTAATAAAACATTTCACTACCTGGATTACTAATTCCTTCCACAAATTATTGTCCATTCACAATGTGACCCTAGTAAGCTAAAAACCTTGGTGCATCATGTGTTATAAGAATGTACTGGCAATGAATGTTCAGGGGAATCCTCCAACGTTTGCGTCGGTATTTTTATTGGCAATCACTTCAAATCTGTCAAAACGTTTTCACAACACAAAATGAACAGTAAGCTAAACATTTTTCTAGATTTCCACTCAAGTTTACGACCTCAACTTGTTGGAGGCCCACGTCACGCTCAGTCTCATGTCACAGACCCACATCCCATTTAGACTCCAGTCACGCTCAGACCAACATCTGGTTCAGACCCAAGAACTGCCGACTGAGCAAAAGCCATTACAACCCGATCAAGCGAACACGCTCCAGCCCATAGTCTTCAACTTCATTGTTGTCCCTTTCGTCAAACAAACGTCACTGTTCACTTTGAAAGAACTCGAGTTCTTCGTCAAAAATCAGAATCTCGTGTATTATTGGCTAATGATAAACTGATAAAACACCGCTTAAGTCGTCAAACGCTCGAGTTGGAGATTTGAGACTCTGATCACAAAAGAGGGGATTCAGCTTTTTACAAGAGCTACGGGCATTGCAGAAGTTCTAGTTAAATGAATAATGAAATTGTATGCCAATCCAGGCATATGGTCATATGGAAGACAAATATCTACCAAAAGCCCCAGGTTTGTACTTCAAAGTGCTAAAAAATGAACTTTTATATATTTTGTTCTATGATAGCAGAACAGTACACACAATTCTAAATAAGATTTTCTCAAAATGAATTTTGACAAAACAAAATTCCACTGATGCAAACTGAACTGAGAACATTTACAGGAATGAGAATTTCAGCTACCAGTTTGAGTTGAACCTCTTAACTAAAATTCGAACGGGATGGCAACTTGCGATGTGTATCACTTTCAATTCAGCAAAGGAAATAAACACCAAGAAAACACCAATGATCCAATAAATATACGAATGAAGATAACCAACAAAAAATGGGATGGTCCCGTGCTTAACCTGAGACACTCGGTGAATTTTGAGTTCCCAGTTATAATATCGCACAGTTGTTTTCCACTGGTTAGGGAAGCTGGCAAAAAGCCGCGGGCACAGAGCTTTTAAAACAACACCACCAAAGACAGGTCTTGCTGTTTTTCTAGAACTGTTGAAAATGTTAAGTCAAAAACCAGACATCAACACAGCGGAAACGCCAGGGACAGAGAAAGGGCGAAACGTACACCTGACATTGACACCAGTCAGACTAAAACAATGGGATGTAAATACAGGGCAGCCAGCCAAAGATGTTTTTAGCATTATTTTGAAGGGCCTGGGTGGAAAGGAGAATTTGAGTAGATCCACTCAGCACCTTCGACCTACCACAGAGCAAGGTTTTTGTTTCTGCGACTCCCCACGGTTTGTGCGCGTTGACTGCAAGTGTATGAGCAAAAATACACATCTACGTGGCACAAGCCGGTATTACAGCTACAGACTAACTACTTCAGTATTTTTATTTAAAATCTACAAATTCATTGGATTGTTAACCTAAATTAAGAGCAATTGTTATTGCGGAGTTTACAAACAAATTCGGGTGACATTTAGATTATGCATAGGGTTTCTAACTTTGACGGCATCGTTTTGGTCAGTGCTTAAAGATGGGTAGAACCCTGAACAAAAGCTCAAATTTGACTAACTTTGTAACCTTGTATCTCAGTTATGGCTTATTAGATTCATAGCAAACTTTCAGATATGATGTTATATGCAGTGATCCCCTAAAACTCTGCCAGGAATTTGTTTTTAAAATGTTCCACATTTGCATGAGGGGCTGGCTATCAAAAGTGGGACTTTAATGGTTTTCATGAAAAAACTCGTACGTTGCACCAATGCAAAATGAAATGACAATTTTGAAAACTGTATCAGTATTTTCGACATTTTATCTTGAGCAATTATATCAAAAGAAACTTGGTCATGTAATCGACAACATCGTTTTGCTATGAATGTACCTTTCTTTTTTAACTTGCTAAATTTCACCAAAAACATGGTCAAGGGACCCAATTAATGGCAGATTGGTAAAAAGTCAAAGATTAAATTTGCATGCTTTTTACTTTCAGAAAATGCATACCTTTGCCAAGTTACAATCTATAGGTTTGCATATAATTCGGGTAAATACACCGACTTGTTCATAAGGCTCCGCATAACCAAGGTAGTATTGTAGAGCAGGCTGGTGAAGCATTAGCTGTCAGAAGTATCCTTCCAACTAATAGTCAGACTAGTTTGTGGCCATGCACAGCGCTCAAATTACCAATGGAACAAGCAGGAATGTGGAGCATGCTCCCCACTTAAAAAAACACCTGCCTCGGATGTAGGGAGGAACGCTTAATAGCGTGCGCTAAAACAAAACACTTCTAAATTGTCTTAATTTACGCATGAATACAAGATAGCAGACTTGGCGACCAAATGGCAATGCTGAAGAATTAGACGTTGGTCTCTAAGGATAACGATCGCTCGTGCTGCGTTTTAGTTCAGCACAATACTTCTTGAAGTTGGCCACTATTTTTAGAAGACAACGGTTGGAAAAATTAACCAGCTAAGGTAAAATCTCATCGATTTAGGAAAAAATGGCTGACAATTGGTATTATATTTTATCGTTTTTAAGTGAAACATATAGAAAACCGAATGATTTTGAATGTTCAAGCTTTGTACTACAGCTCCCACAAGATTTTGGGAAAATTGTAAGCAAGCAGAACAATATTAGAATCCCCTGAAAAATGAACATGAAAAAGCGTCATTTTCGCAATTATATTTGCCCGAAATTGGTGAGATGTCACCAAAGAGAGAAAAAGGCCCTCTAAAAACAAAAAATGCCTAAATTTTAGATAATGAAGCACTAAACCCGCGCCAAAAAGTTACCACCCACGTATCATCGTAAAAGGACGTCCTGGTTTCACAGCCAAAATATACACATGTAAGGGATTACAGTTGAAGAAGATAGACCTCTCAGTATTATTAGCTTTCACCACAGCGATAGAAACAACAAGTTGTTTTTGTGGTTTCATTAAAAATCGTCAGTTCTCGCCATTGTCTGCCCAACATTCACTGAAATCAACGCCGGAGACTTTACCCGTTAACTATGCTTCAAATACACTGCCATTTATCCAGTGGGGTTTAGCTTCCACCTGTTTGGCTGCCACTGTGGGGGGTTCCAGGTTCAATTCTCCACTAAGGCTGGTTTAGGAAAATCACCTACAGAACCAGCCAACCGTTCAGTAATGCTAGCACCTCGCTAAAAAGCAAGAGTGCGAGATTACGTGAGATATTGCTGTGTATTTTAAATGAGAACACGTGACTTTAGCTAGATTTCAGCTAGGTCATAGCGTAGGTCCTAGCGTTACTGAACGCACGACAGATATTTAACTGCTTTTATTCAGTACATTTTAATTTAAATAATATTTACCTCAAAATCTCTTCCAAATCTCCAGACTTCCTATGCAATATCAAGTTTACGACTCTCTCCACACGGGCAGGGAACTGAAAAGAAAAAAGAAAATTCGTAAGTATTCTGCAAAAGGTTATACGGTTGCGATACTAAAATTAGTAACTGTGTTACTAATTCAATATTTAGAACAGCTATTTTGCATGGAAAACAATGACCAGTAAGAGTGTAGCGTCACTGCACTGCAGATCCATGCTGAACTCGAAATGAATTACATGCACTTCACTACCCAGCTCAGAAAATGAAACGTCCAACGGATAACTCCTCTTTAGCAATGTTAGAGCACAAAAGTGTTTTTTTTTTACTCTCTAATTTTGGTGTGTAAAACAGGTCGAGGTGACAGGGGCGAAACATAATTTCTCACTAACATTTCAAGACGTTGGACATTTTTGAGTTAATCGTTTGAATATCACATCACACAACAGTGGAAATTTGACAGCACCTGGGTCACAAAGAGCGTGTAAAAAACATTGAAAAACATCCCACTACATTAAAGCTGTAGACACAAGAATGCAGAATGATGTCCATCAGCTACCCTATCGCCATCTACTTACCAAGCATATTTCATTATAAGATAGCTACATCCAAAAATGGCTATTGAAATAATATCAAGCTAACCAGATACTATTAGCCCTGTCCAAACTACCTCACAGCTATTGATAAAAAAGAGCACAACTTGTTTATTAACTAGCCAGTTAATCTGCCTGAGAATGTTTTATGAGGACATTGCACTGCTAACAAACTATGTATGCCTTCTTGAAATGAAATCAACATTAAAAGGATTAGAGAGTGAGAAATCAATAAGACAGATTTTCAATGCTCTCCAGCCATGTTGCCGGCATGAATCAGAAGTGCGCGGATATTAAAGATATTAAAACGTTGCTTTTTGTTGCTCTTCAGCAGCAGTCTCCAACTGATGCATGCGCATATGCTTGCAAAATAATGTCGTAGATGGGGTGATTGTTCTCGCATCAGCGCACTTGTTAGCAGCACGATGGGTACACTTCAACTCTGTTGTTTCAACCACAATTAGCTATACTTCAAGTATGCGAGAAACTTTTTAATACATCAGGAGCAACGAATTATGCGCGGAAAAACAACATTTGTCGCGCCCAATTGAAAGTTTGTTCTAAGATGTATTCTTACACACCGTTCACATCATCATTTATGTTGGCAATTTTAAACCTCCAAAAACAGGGAGTTTGTCATGTTCCTTTGGCTTTTGACAAAGAAATCCATGGGTTCGTAAACAAGTAATCACACCATAACGCACACATAACAACACCACATTCAGGAAGAGTGAAGAGATCTTTGATCCAGCATCAAAACTTGGCCATTTTACAATCGAGCATAAACACACCAAAACAGATATGCTGGTACATTTCTCAACTCTGACTTATAGACACAAATTTTCCCAAATTTTGAGACACTTAAGTACCTGCCACACAATAGTTACAACTCACTGGGAGCTCCAAGTCAAAGTTCAAAAGGGGCTTCAAAACTAGCCCTGGATCCGCCACTTGTAACTGAGGTCGCGGTAATTCTTCATCTATTTAGCACACAAGATGGTCGACAAGTGAAATTCTGTTTTGTCAAATTTCTCCACAAAAATAAAGATCAAGAAAATTTTAGTCTCATAAACATTTTCAAGTCTGGTCCGCACGCCACCTGTTGGCCAGACGTAAAAATTTTTGCAATTTATATTTCCACAGTGGTTAAAAATTTACACATTCATAAATTTCAGTCTAAATTTCAGCTTACTCTGTACTGCGTAAAATGTCATAAAACAACATTTGGTAAAGTTTGCATCACGGGCAGAAACTAATCAGCCATAGAAAATTAGAAAAATGACAATTTTGGCAACTATCTTTGTGAGTTGCCGTAAGTTTAATTTCCTGCGGAGCTGCCCACTCAAACCCACAAAACTCCAAGTGTAATCTAAATACTATACTAAAATAGGGAATCCATATTATAGGGGACTCCCTGGCAAACTAAATCTACCAATGCTTCAACTCTTTAAAGAGTCCGTTAACATCTTTCTACATTACTTCTAAACAACACTAATCTTGCAATCCAGCTCAAGTTATTATGAGAGTTGCAATTAGTGTTAGTAAGAGCTCATAGATGTCATTATTGGCTTAAGAAAATAGCTTCTTGTTTATTGTATCAAAGTTGGGCACTTTGACCTGGCATAGAAGCACTCAGTATAACTTTAAGTGCCTAGAAAAAGTATCCCAGATAACAAATAACACAATATACCAGAAATCCAAGACCGAATAATCACTGGGTCCCTATGGAACAGCCTGGATCCACCACCACACCATCACAAACATAACTTGAAAACACATTAGAGATGTTGCCTTAACTGATTTTCAACACTTAACACATGGAATAGATGTGGGCGACCAGCAAAAACCCTTGTTAATTAAATGTGTTGGGAGCCTGAGGGTGTAGGTCATAGCTACGTGTTGATGTAAAGAGTTTGTTAACAATGACCCAGGCCTGTTTTTTGTCAGACAAATAGAGGGAACTTAGAATGTTGACCAGGAGTGCTATTTGATCGTGGTAGAAATTAGGCATTGATGCAGCCCTGGTTTGGAGAGATGGCTTGATTTGCAAGAGGTCTTACCTGCAGGGATATGACACAGTATTCATTTCGAAGCGTCCTCTCACATAAGTCAAGAATCAACAACCAAAAACTATTCAACTGACTTAGTAATGGAAAATATAAGGAAAATATTGGGAACTAAGCCCAAAGTGTGTCATAGCAGAAACCTCATATTCCAAACAAAAAGCTGTACAAATAAACGCATCTTGTTACTGCAAACATCAAATGGAACTTCGGATTCAGCCAAAACCATGGAAACTTTGTAATTACGAACTACAGAATTAATAGTTAGATTTCAATTCACATTCACCCAAGGTCACTAATTGAGCAATAAACTGATTAAGAAATTCATTCCAGCCACCAGGTGGCTTCCTGAGCCAAGTAGCAAGACAGTGGTGAAAGACAAATTGGCTTGCAGCTCCTCTATAAACAGTAGAATTCAATCAGAACCAGACAGCAATAAATATTAGGCAAGAAAGTTCATAAATAAAATTAATCAGATTTTAGATTGGATAAGCAAACTTGTCACAAACAGATGAGATGAGGGTATTAACCCTTTTAAAGCCATAGCGGAAATCAATCCAAACAGGTTTAGTGTAGATTGAGAAATGATAAAGTTAGATGATTTCAAATGGTTTCAAGTTGCTTCCAGTTGTTTTGTACAAATGCAATTGCTAATTCTGTCATCTTATGACAAAAAAACAAATAAAAGGTGTTGGTTTTTACCTTAGCTCTGTTATAATTATGGAAATTTTTATAGTGCTCATTTTTGATACGACGTTTTGCAAAATTAAATTCAGCTTTCAACCAGATCATTCAGAAATAGAAAGCAACAAATGAATATTCGATTCATTCTAACTGAAAGACAAAATTCCACACAGCACTGGCACTTATGACTTGATTCTGACCGCAACCAATACTGCACGTGCAAATAAAAAATACACATCCAGTCTCACACGCCTACACACAGGTGTCATCACCTGTGTAAGACTCATGACCCAAACATGCAGGTGGGCTGCAATGAGTGTAAACACTGACAATTCAAAAGTGACCTGTTAAAGTGAGAAAAACATTGTTGACAGGAATGTATGTTCTGAGCCAGAGAATCAAAAGGTGATTCTTTGACTTCTATGTCAGCCTGAAAAAAATTACCTTTCAGCACATTTTAAAAGTACAAATCCACAAACCAATCAATCCTGATATAAAATGCATACTTCAAAAATGTTCAAGTGCTTATAAACCCACATTCCATATGCCAATTTTTTTATTTAGATGACATACATCTGTAAGCCATTTCATACTAACATTGAGGCATTGATGTTTTGGGGAGATGCGGTCAGTAGAAATGGTTAACTTCTGTCCTAGGGCCTGTTTGCAAGATACTGACTTAAGTTCATTTTTACTTAAGTCTACGATTTGTCTCAATTTCCAAACTTTAAAACTTCCACATCCGCTAAGTTAGTCAAAATTACAGGTAAGACAAATCTTAAGTCAAACTTAAGATCGCTTTCTCGAAACGGACTTAAGACAAATTTGTTTTATCTTAAAAGTGACTGAAATTTAAGATTTGTCTTAGCTAAGTCAGTATTCTTGAAACAGGCCCCTGGATGGAAGTTAACAGTGCCAGTTGACTTCGCAGTAAATAGGTGGATTTAACAGCGGAGCACCGACCCCAACTTCGGACTTATCGAAGTTATCATGCAGCGGTACTAGTGGACTGTATAAACCTCTGTTGGTCATCCCAAATTCAAGAATTACGATCAATGACATATAATTACTCATCTCGGCATTACCCACAGTGAGGATGTATGAAAATATTGTGTTGGCATTACACGATTTTATGAACTGACAAGAATTTCAGACAAAGCACAGTGCCTGAAATTCTAGAAAGATGATGAACCTCAAAATCCATCGTGTCCCACTCTACAGAATAAAGAAACTTCAATTTCTTCTTGAATTTCTGACCCAAACTTTAGAGACTGTCCCAAACTGGAGAATATTTATAGCAAAGTGATCTGCCATGGCAAGCCAATTTATTGAGCCCAGGCTCAAGCAGTGACTTCTTTTTTAACATTTGTGAATTCTGAGCTTCAAGAAGACCTAACACTCCAGATAGGAATTAAGGGTGAAGCAATGCTGTAGAGACCATGCCAAGTGTATAAAATGACCCCATGGGTCAAGTCAACATTATGAGTCATTTCCACCACCATCACCCCGTCGAACTGTCAAAGTTGTCGGGTGTAACAGTAAAAGGATTCACACAAAAATCTTCAAACCCTTAAAATGTCCATGAACGAAATAAGTCGAGTTTCGCCCTCGCACTATCAAAATGGCCCTCTTGCGCGTCAGAATTAAAAATTGGGTCAAGTGAAAGAAGCGTTGATGCTCTTACACTAAAGGGTTATAAGAACAATGTTCACTATTGAGCCTGATCTGGAAAATAACAAACTGTAAGTTTTTTCCAAGGTCAGAGGTCATTCTTAAACTGAGTAAGAATCAGTCAGGACCAATTTTACAACAGTAAGGGGCTAAAGTCAAAATTCACAGCAGGCAGGGACTTAGCAGTTTTACGGGAATACCAGTATAAACCTGTAATAAGTTTTTAAATAAACCAGGAACTGTTGGAAGTTTAATATAAATAGTTTTGGCAAGCTATTTGTATAACTTTTGTTTGCGATGATAACAAAGAGATATGCGGTCAATTTCAAAAAGTCTACCTGGGAGCACCAAGATGATTCAATCAATGTGAAGTCACCAAGACAACGACACCATGCAGTGACATATCACTACAGTTATCAAAACATTGTAACTAGCTGACAACAGAGGAGGATTTAGGATATCACGAGGGGGTGACATTTCTGATATCTGTATGTCACCCACTTATGCATTGGCATATTTATACAGCTATACAACCCAGGCTAATAAACCACACTTAGTTGCATTGACAACATTTTTATTAAGTCAACAGTTAAATGTCCTCTTATTATTTTGTGTCGGTGACCAATCCACAACTGGACAACGAGGAAGTAAATTGCTTCAAATACTGCAAAAACTTGCCGAACCCACATCTTTGTTTAAGTTAAAACACCTTTCCATTCCCAAAATGTTAAGAAAAGCACTCCTCGACGCAACCCAATGACTAAACTGTCAGGGAAGTTCAATTAGATGCAAAAATTGATAAAGATTCTGTTGGCACAATTGAAGGGGACCGGATTACAGTATAGGTATTACAAAATCATTAGCCGCAAGAGGTTTCTCCTTAACAGTTGCACAATAGATCGCATGGATTCCAGTGTTCCTCTGCATTTCTAGGCTCGGGTTTCTAAAAAGTAGACGAGGCTCCCAAGGCTGCACCACTAATGACGCAATTCATCAAATATAATATCCTTGAACTGCCGATTTATGAGAAGATTTTTATTCCTGGCAGTAATAAGTCACTTCAGCTTTTTCTTTGTGACACTGCAAAGCATTTTCTTAAGCCACCGAATGTGTTCCAAGTTGCTTAAAGCAGGAACAAACACGTGATTTCTATCACAAAAGTTTTGAGGCCATCTACCGTTGTGAAATTGGTCTCATATTACTCCTTAGTCAAAATAAGTGTGATTTCTGGACTTGGAAGGAAATGGCAGTTTACCTGGTCACCGGAAATTTTATGAGCTTGTTCTAAAGAAATAACAAACCAGCAAATCTTCCCCAAGCCTAGAGTTCACTCCTAAACTGAGTAAGCAGCAAGACAAGATCAATTACACAACAATAAGTGACCTAAACCAAAAAAATTCACAGAAAGCTCGGGTGCAGTGCCGCTTTAAATTGTTTGACTAACAAAATGAACATATTAAGTGTTCAACATTTAATGAACAGTGAATTTGAATCAACGTCACGCAAAATAAATGCAGGGAACGGAAACCATTCAGTAACTGGACCTGTTAAATCAAAGATGATTACTGGTCAGCGTTTTTGTGATATGTGAGCGTGGCCACCCAATCGTTCTACTCCCTGAAACAAACTACAGTGGTGGCACAACAGTGGGACAGTTATCCCTCTGGTGTCCTTTTACAAGACTAAGACTTCTTGAAAGTAATACATTTCTCTATACTGTATTTGTTGGAGTCCTTACGAAATGATCAAATCATATTCTGCAAAAAATTTGAACTTTTGAGATTCAGAATCATGACGAATTTTCATTTTCCACAAATAATTCTTTTTATATAAAACTGATCAATTCTTGCCAAACATGACTGAGTGCGCAAACATACAACATCACCTGCGAAATTGGGTTTTTTATTCATCTCCTGAAAATTTCTGCAAGTTTTTGCCATTATTCGTCTTATAAACTTTCCATGCATAGAAAAGAGCTCTGTTGTTTTCCAGGTCTTGCATGACTATTAGGAAACATGATAACATATAAACGGGATCTAGTAAAAGCTCTTTTACTTACCAACAATACCTCCAAGCTGACTTGCTTTCTTTGCTCACCAGTTGCAGCAGATCAGGGTTCTGGGCTCAAAAAAACTACAACGAAAAAATAAGATTACTTGAGATCTAGTGTTGAACAATCTTTTTGCTGCAACATGAGGGATCCATGGAATGAGGCTAGCTCACAGAAACACCGTGAGAGATTCGGGGTATGAGGGTGGATCGGGTAATCAAGCTGTGAGTACCTCACCATACGAGAGATCCAGGTAATTAGGGTGGCTCAATGATTGAGCTTTGTGTACCACCGCCACACAGAAACACCATGAGAGAACAAGGGTGGCTCAGTAATTGAGCTTTGTGTACCTCCGTCCTTGTATCAATGGTGTCAATACTGACTTTCAAAATAGCCATGCCATACTGAAATTCACAATCCTGCCACACAGCGATCAGGTCTTTGGTCGACAGGCATTCAGCGCCACCTACAGATCCCACATAATACAGACAGGATGTTTCAACTAACTGGTATAAACAGCATTTTAACACCTTTCCTGCTAATATGCTGGAAAATTACACTGTTGTGCGGTGGGATATATCAATGCCTTACGAAAAAAGGAAAACGTTTTGAAATATCAATGAACGAACAAAGACATCATTTTCCATGTATTTCCCACAGCGAAGAATCCGCGACAAAGCCAAGGGCTGTGGCTGATAAAGACGGAGAATTTCGATCCTTGCCGGTGTCAAAACGCTGAAATAACTTAGTGAACATAAACTAAACAAATAATGGGAGGGCCTGAGAGTGGAATTTATTCCACTAGTTTCAAATTATGTACCACTATGTAGTATCACTATTTATGTCCTCCAAATCTTGAGTCTGATCAATCAGAAGTAACTTTTATGCTTTCATTACTCCAGAGAGTGTCAACATGAAAAGTCCCCTCTTAGCCCCGAGTCAAATTTGCCATGTGAACGCAGAATTTTCCCTCTATGACCAGTTTAGTACGTCAGAGAAACATTTCCTCATATTCAAACAAAACTAGCAGCCAAATTGTCATTTTCCAATTTCAAAACCTCATAGCATTGTTAAAAATGATAAAAAAAATTTCATCATGCGTTTACTGAAGACAGTGCTGCAACGCAAACTTTACAATTAAAGAAGTAAAAATTTCATCTCATTTATTTTTATTGAAAATTTTGATAAAACATTACACTGTTCCACCACATTAATAAAAACAACTACGGTTTTAAATCAACTTGACATGTTTCGGTGTTATTTATTCAAACACCATCATCAGAAGAGAGAATATAGTGGCCACCTAGCCACCACATTGGTTTCTAAATTGAAAAAAATTTCCTGTACACAAAAACTTGAATGACTAGATGGGAATGAAATTTTATCCAGTACCACAAACCATGTAACATATCGCAAGATGAGCACATCCTTTCTCACAAATGAAGTGTGTTATTCAAGAACAGTGTTCCCAGATACCTGATTTGGCCAACCAATGCAGGGAACAGTTGTAACAAAGCGGAAATACCAGTCAAATGTGGGCCAGTCACACAATGGGCAACCCAAAACCTGATGTGAATCCTGAGTCTTCAATGGGCATTCAAGATAGGCTCAATAAAAGCATTATTAGCGGTGCAAATGAGCTGGAAATAGATAGCATTGTGCCACAGAGCCTGCCAGACACCTTCACATCACCAAGCAACACCTACATGGATGCAGAGCCGCAACATGTCCACCAAACACTTCAGCAGTGGCCATTTTGCTAGTCTACGACAGTAAGGTCCCGAGTTTACTTGTGAAACACTTGCCTGATTTGGAATGATCTTGATTTATGGTAGTTGCAACAAGCTCACTCTATGGAATGCACCCTAGTTGCAGGAAATTTCCAAAGCTGCGATTTGTGATTTTTCGACAACTGATTACAGGATTAATTTACAACAACTGTATAGCACAAACCATACTAGAACGGAGTATTTTTGCTTTTTAACAAAATAAACTTCCAAGGTTGCGAGTATTTACAATATTTTTCAATGCTTAAAAAGAATACTAGCAGCATAGGGCGATCAAAGAATTACACCAACACACATAAACCCAAAACACCATAGACAAAAGATTTTAACTCACCGCCTACGGCAACCCAAAGTAACATGGCAATGGCAAGGCATCTGACCGTTGACAAAGACGTGGAACTGAGCCATCTATTATCAAGACACACATACACAGGTGTTTCAAGGCCAGTGACATAGTGGTAATTAGGACTACCAAGCAAAGCCCAGTTACAGCATTTTAGTCTATTATCTTCACTACCACATTACCACAACCTGTAACAATTGGTTGGGGTCCAGACAATAATTATGTAATTTTTTTCCTACCTGTCTGTAATGAACAGGCAGTGTTTAGCTGATAATTTAAGTGCAGTTCCCTGTGAGTTGCTCTGGAACAACAAGGAGTTGTTGCTTGGTTTGGGAGTAAGTGTAAACGCTTTTTGTGCTCCTGAAACTGGACACACCTGTGACAACTTACCCCACCTTGTGGAGGTAGGATAACTTGCCGCAGTGTGATCGCAAACCTGATAAGATGGACATAATGACCAGTTGCGCTGCTTGCACAGTTACATACACGCATACAGGTGCCTTCATTTTCACCCAATTTTCTTCTAATCTTAATAACATCGTGCACTTTGACCCTTACTTTATTGATGTAAAACACATTTTATGGCCATTACGCAACTACGAGAATGCACAAAAAATTGACACGAAAAACGCAAATACTCAATGGCTATTTAATGCTCAGCATGGGCAGAGCCATAAAAGCGAAATATTTTGCAACGTCTGGCATGAACAGAGTGATTATTTCCATCGACTCACAAGGTGTCAGGTGTGTAGTGTGGATGTTTGGCTGACGAGGGTAAGATTTTCTTGGGGCAAGGTTTGCTAGGGTAACATGCAGAGAGGACTTGAATTTTTGCAAACAAAAATTAACACAGCACAAAAAGTCCAGTGGCCGCTCAAGCTTACTTGGGCTGGTCAGAAACTGCGGCAAAACTGAGATGCTAGAAAAGATACCAAAAAATTCTGCAAAAAGACTGGCACGAATGGGACTACTGAGGAACTGTATAAGTTTTCCTTTACATGGATATTAGCATTATGGCAGTTTACTCTGCAACAAATTTATCAAATAAACGTCATGTAAGTGTTTGTTGAGACATCTCCTACAAGTCTGTTTTTATTTCAAATAGGACAAGTCCAAGCGGATACGGCTCTGGTTTCAGGTAAAAAATGTGGTGTCCAAAATATTCATTAACGTGTCGTCAGTCTATTACTTATGGGTGGAAAAAACAACAGGATAGAATTGATTTCTACGGTTTTATTAAAAGACTCGGTAGTGCTAAAGGAAGAAGATCCTTTACATAACGTGTCTATAGGAAGACAAATGCTTATGAATATTCATGGAGCATTTGAAGAATAATGTTTCTAATTATGACTGCCTTTATACAGGTAAGACATTTACTTCACTGGTGTCTCCTTGTAAATTTCTACGTTCTCTTTCTGTCTGCCACCTTAATTTGCCAAAATACGTAACTACAAAACAGTCAGACAATAGCAATGTAGCCATAAACTGCCTTTCAAGTAGCGAAATACATGCAACGTCAATCACTATTAATAGCCACCTGGCTACCAAAAAAACAATGTGCCAATACTGCAAATAACAGCACATGACTTAAAGACATAGCTACAAAACAAGATCAAGCAGGTCAAAATTTACATTTCAAAGGAAAAGGTAGCAACAAACTGTCTAACTAAAACTTCACCAAAAAGTTAAACTTTAAATACGAATTTATGATAGGCCATTTCAATCTACTACAACGTAGACTTTAATAAAGGTTACATACAAGAAAATGCAACACCACCTAGCAGCTCTTTCCAACAAATCTTTGCAGGCAGATCGATCACAAAAGCTATTATCAGGTTTCACCAATTGTGCGATAACTTCCATTCCCATGTCACTGTACCCCTACTACTAGTTTACACACAGTGACTGCAAATCATCTAATACAGCACCACTACCCAGTGTTCAATCACTTCACATAGTGTAAATTGATTTTGATACGGCTCTAACAACCTACATAGCTTACAACTGCCAACCCAGTTAGTGTTTAAACTGTCAACAGTACTGTGTGCTAACCAAGCAAATGCCAAGTGTGTTGAGACATTTGATCACCAACATGAAATAATAGGGAAGAACTGGTCATGAAACCTTACCTGTCTCCAAGGTGTGAATGGATAATCCTGTCTTTAGCCACTTCACGCTAATTGACTATTGCAATATCAACCCATCTAACCACTATACTATGCTATGTAGAATTAGTAATGAGCTAAGTGCCAGACAGAGTCAATCAGAATGGCTGAGTAATGCTTCTCCACACTTCTCAACTCTAACCAATACACCAGACAGCTATTCCACTATTTAGCCTATTTAGAAACACAAAGGCTGCTTTGCTGTGTAAACAAAACTGTGTATTTGTATAGCTCAAGACTGACTAGGCAGGACAAAACATTTAGCTACACAGAGCAATTGGCTTTAACTAAACAATTGTCAGATTTACCACCAGTAGGCAAACTGATATGACCAAGCATAAATATTACTTTTTAAGGAGAGTGTGGTTCTTGGTTTATTCAATTTACCTGAATAGGTATGGGTAAGGTGTGCTTATCATTGGGTAATTTTGTGTTTGCCTTTGGTTGTTATCCAACACTGTTCTCAAATTGGATAAAAGGGATAGGTGACTATTTATAACACTACTCATTGTTGAGAATGGTTGTAATGTGCAATGAATACCAAGGATGGGATAGGGTAATCATGGTAAAATGTACTACAGGTAAACGACAAGGTTGGGAATAATTGCTTACATGGCAAGGCGTAGCATAGTTGAAACAGGAAAATGGGGTAATTTCGGTTTATTTGGTAAGGTGTACCGTAGCTAAAATATAAGGATGCGGTCATTTCAGTTTTAGTGGTAAGGTGTATCATAGTGGAAGCATAAGGATGGATAATTATAGTTTTTGTGATAAGGTGCACCATAAACGAAACATAAGGATAAGGTAATAAGGGTTCTCATAGAGAAGCGTACCATACAGGAAACGTAAATATGTGGTAATCAGCAGTTCACGTGATCTAGTGTATCTCATTTGAAATAAAACAATGCCGGAAACTTTAGGCCAGCAAAATTTTGACACACAGGAATCATTTTTGCTTAAAACAATGAGATAAGTTAAGAGCAACTTACTACAGCACAAGCACCAAAACCACCACCACCACCACCACCATCATTTCATAAATTTGGCAAACTTCGGAACATCTTATCTCAGAAATGGCTGATCCTATTCATATGAATCTTTCAGATACTATGCTTTATGCACTGTTCTGTTTTTAAAATGTTCCACTTTCGTATGAGGGGCTATCAAAAATATGACTTTTATTATCTTCATGAATAAACAAGAAAATGGAATGATTATTTAGAAAACTGTAACAGTGTTTATGAAATTTCATCTTAAAGTTACCTCAAACCTTATTTAGTGGCCTCTATTCAATCTCATATATCAAAAAGCCAGGCGTTGTCAACTAGTAAAAGTATATATTTTCTGAATGGCAAAAGACCAGAAATTGTAAAAATATGTTTTGAATTTGTGTGCTATTTATTATCATTATCATTATTGTTGTAATTATTATTACATTAAAACCCTTTTAAATCAAAGGTACATTCATAGGAAAATAACCCCTCAGTCAATATTAATGAAATTTTTTTATATGAAAACTTCACCAGTTGTCTCAAGAACACTGTTAGGAATTTTGATTAGTCCTTTAGTTTGGTTTCTATGACAAATCAACTCACAAAATGCAGGGTATTTTTGTAAATAATAGCAGTCGAATTCATCTGTTTTATTAGGCAAAAACTAAGGCCCTTCTATTGAAAATCCTAACAGTGTTTTTGAGATTGATGAATAAATACTAAATTTGAAAAGTTTTAGCAAAATCCACTGAGCCGTTTTCGAGAACTCGTGCTCCTAGGTTCAAATTAAGTTGATTTGTCGAAGCCAAGAAAAAGTCGATGAAGTTGGAAGATGTAGGTCTTCGGTTAATTATTCGGTAAAAACTTGTTTTCGGTCAATGCAACATGCCTTAGCCATGTTTATTATTTCAACATTCACGTGCAATGTCAACTGAATTTGCAGTGCGTAATTAACTTAATTATCATTAAAACATTTTAACTTTGTGACTATCTCCAACCATGGCAGGGTAAACGGTTGACCTATTTTTAAGTATGTCAACTGTTGACCTACTTTAAAGTAGGTCAACAGTTCATTGTTATACACACCACGCGCCAAGAGACTAATTTGAAACCAAGTACCAAATGGAGAACACAAATCGAGTCGGTGGTTAAAGGGTGTAAGATCGAAACATTGAAATGTTAAATTACCTATCAAATTAATGAATTTGGATGAACATTTTTTGCTTTTCACAACTTGGTGTGTTCATGAACACAAAGTGACAGAGGCTTGTGGTGACTCGAAGCATTTGTTCTCAATGGTCGCATGAGCAAAAAGGCTGAAAACTAATATTTTAAGTTTTTTTGCTGATATTTATCGGCTGGATGTCTAATATTCACCAACTGTTGTGTGCATGCAGATGCACGACTTCGTTTTTCCACGGCATCTATCTCTCGTATGTAAACCTCGTTGACTCAATACTATGGCGACACAGTGAATGAAAGGACTGAGGATTCATAAGGAGCTGCTTTATGCCTGGCGAGTGATTCGATTTGAGTGACAGCCCTGTAACCTTTGACCTCGGATATTAGAGTAATAAACAAATTTCCAGAGGTTGCGACGTTCCAAGGTGGTTATGTAAAATTCGTTTTTCTCGCTACATGATGTATATTTCGTATTTGAAGTTCCCCGAGAATGAAAATAAGGTATTTTGCTAGACATTTTTGAAATATTGTAAAAGAGGCCATTTTTGTGAATAAGGTTTGAGATATCCTTAAACATTTACGTGAAATGAAATTTGGCCATATTATTGAAGTTGTTTCGCTATCGACGTATCTTCATTTTTGCTAAAAATTACCAATACATAGTCAGGCGACCTCATTGAATAGTTATAAATCAAATTCTACAGGTTTTCTACTTTCAGAAACTGCAAACTTTTACTGAATTGAAATATACAGTTTTGTGGTGTATTCTTTCTTCATATATGCAACTCTGTAACTTTTCTGTGGTTTTCATGCACCAGGATTGAAACACTAAAATGGAAACACACCAACACCTTACCGATTTACTCTAACTTTCAGCCTAATACTTTCCCTGGCATAATGTCTACAGCACAAGCCTGCCAAAATTCATGTACTGATGAATAGACCCACATGCACGCACACACACACACACACACACACACACACACACACACACACACACGCACACACACACATATTATTTTGGTAATTTTCAGTGACCGACATGGCAAAAATAGTAGAAATGGAAGATGATGACAGATTTTCCATGAAATTCATTTACCCTCAGTGGTTTCCATGAAAGCATTCATTTTTTTAAAAAATCAATTACATTAACGCAGTGGTAATTTACAAACGTGACAAAATATCTATTGTTTACATCATCAAACGAGTGAACTACTTCAATCATTTATCCATTTCAACGAAAAGAACTTTTTCTTGACATTTACCAAAAAGCTACAACAATGCATTATTTTTAATCAGGAGTCAACGAAATTATTTCCATTGTGATAACACTATCAAACTACCAGTGACAAAGATGAAATATACAGGATCCTTGCTAACCTGATGGAAAAGATGCCTTTGTTTTCTGAGAATCTTGTGGTAAAGGGGGAAATTCTAAACCCTACCAACCCCTAGACCACACCTCATCGCCAATGCCTCTAGCAGGCAAAACTAAGATTTTTTTCTAACCTTGAATAAAATTTTCAATCATTGAAAGGTAATTTTTTGGCTTGATGAAGGGAATTCCGCGTTAATTTTCAATATTTTTCATAGGGGCATGGACCCCAATCATTGGCACCAAGATCGTGGAATTGTGGGCCCTGACATGTCTGTGAAATTTTCAGAATACTTACTCCATTAATCATATATGCCGTACCTTTTTACTGTGAAAAGAGCTTATTTTCTGAAATAATACTAGCGCCTGTAAATCAAACTGCACAGATGTTCAATAGTGTGTGAAATTGTTTCCATCCAGTAAACATTACTACACCAATAAAAAATCGTTACACAAGTCGATTAACTCAATCAATTACTGATTTCTAAGAAATTTTCTCTTTCCTGAAATAATTCACTTTCATTGAAACTGCTATGCATTTAAGATGCATCCGCATATTGGAGTACAGGCAATAACCATTTTCCGATATTACAATGACATTAAGATATAAACCTCGTCACTAGATGGCGATATGTGGAAAGCGATCTGGGGAGATTTATTACAGAGATAATTCCCAACGTTTTTTTTTATTAATTCTCTACAACCATCGTGCCGCCAAGTTGCCAGTTGTGCATCAGGATAATTAAACGATTCCCACAAAAATATGTCAAAATGTCCATGAGAGAATCTGAAATTCGTCATTGACTGCTACTCTGCAACACAATTAGAATTTGGGTCAAGGGCAAGACACTTTAAAGCTCTCATAACCTTAAACAACGTATGTGGGATTTTTCATATTTTGTTTATCAATCTACCAGTAGTATCAGTACAAAATTTCAAGTACATATCATTGTATACATGTGACAACTCCACCTTTTTTATTTCCATGAACAAGAGCTTGTTCAAGGAAAAACCTTACTTTCATTGAATTTGCCAGTGATCAAATTACGCCCATGTTCAAGGATGCGTGTCAGAGTGGCAAGACTAGGACAATAATATCCACTTGAATTTATATGAACATATCTTGTACATCTCTTACGGCTTAAACAGGAATAAAAAGTCATTGTTCCCACTCAACAATTAATGACTGCATCCAGCAAATCGATGAGAAGTCATCACTTAACATGACATGTTCCACTTCAAGCATTCATATATGCCAAGGAATTTTTTTCATGTCTTGACAGGATTTGAACACAGCACACTTTAAAGACGGGGAATAGCAGGCCAAATGTCAGTTAGGCGTGTTAAATACTGTATTTTTGGTCAACATTAGCAAGGCATTTCATATTTTACTCCAGGCATTTATTAAGTGCTGTAATTTCATTCAGGTCATCATCATAAGGAGCCTCATTTAGTGCCTTATAAGAACTGGAGGTGGCGCTCAAACTAATCATGGTGCATGACATCACTTTCGGTAAGAACGCATTTAGAGCTTCTATACCCTATACCCACGGAATAAAAATAATCTACACACAGTTTTAGGATTTGTATAAATTACTCACACACACCTTTAAAAGATTGAAAGTCTTACTTCAAATATTAAAGTAGTTGTTACTGTTCATCAAAAGCTCGTGGCAAGGGGGGAGAGGTGATTACATTAACGATCATTCTGGACTTGAGTCTCAGATAACATAGGGAACTTTCATTATTGGTGTGCATACTTTTTGGGTACCCTATTTGTGTAATTTGCTATATCATTCGCCTGTGTTAAGCTTGTAATGAGCTTGCAGCAGCATCCTTACCAAGTTTACAAAGCTCAGATTTCACCAGAGTAACCGACAGCAAATGATTATTTTTCTGAGAGGCCAAATCGAGCTAGCATAGATATTTTATCAAATATTCTTCTGCTCTGGCATTTGATGGATACTCCCAAGCAGTGGTGTATTTAGTTTTTGACAACTACACTGCACAACTTGTTACCAGACACAGATGATCAAAGACTTCAACACAGACAGGAGATGAGCACGCTGGTGGGTTCGGTTCGCCCAGTTGTTTTTTTCAAAGGTACAAGCCCTTCAAACAAATTGCAACCAGAGAATGCTACGCAACTTTTATTTGCTAAGCTCCACCCACTAAACCTTAAAATGCTCGTCTTGGCCGCGTGTCACAAATGGTGTGAATCGGTGAACGTAGATATCTGCGCAGAACTCAAGCTCTATGATTAGAAATAAGTCAGCAATAGAGTGCTGTGAGTGACTGGATACACTTAATTTCTGATGGAATGTCTCAATTTTGTTAGATGAATATTAATTTGAAGTAGTTCCGCATATGAAAAATGGTTAGATACACAAGGTGTCAGCCAATCACGGACAATCCAATTCCGGCCTAGATAATCAAGACAGGATCATTTGATTCACAATCCAACATCTCAACCGGAGTTAATATACAATTTTCTGTAGTTCATTTCTCCATTCTAATTAAGGTTATGTGAGACCTTATTGACATGTCTGCTATTTAGCCAAAGATCTTCAAAGACCTTATTGACATGTCTGCTATTTAGCCAAAGATCTTCAAAGACCTTATTGACATGTCTGCTATTTAGCCAAAGATCTTCAAAGACCTTATTGACATGTCTGCTATTTAGCCAAATATCTTCAAAGACCTTATTGACATGTCTGCTATTTAGCCAAAGATCTTCAAATCCATAGCCTTTAGCTCAGTTAAGGTACATACTTTCTAACAGTAGTAAGCACGTAAAATTATAATAGTTTTGTCTTTTTACCAGTCTGTCATCAAGTGGGTAACTGACCACGGCTTTTAATTGAACTTTGTTGAATATACCGACGTACACTTATAGCGAATACAAAGGCATCAACAACGTGGTCCCCAAGTTTTACCCCCTACTCGGCAACGGATCTCAAAAAAGCTGCTAGTTTTCTAAAATATTATTTTGTTTTTGTTTCATGCAACTTCAGAATTTTTATTTCCCCTCATGCAAAAGTCGAACATTCGAAAAACATTTTCTGACAAGAGTTTTAAAGAACTAATTTCACTACGAATCCGATCACTCATTTCTGAAATATGATGTTCTGAAGTTGGCCAAATTGGGACACTTTTCTAGGGTCCTATATGTCCTACCATAAGCCCATTTTGTCTCATGACTGACAAGAGGCATGTTGACACTATGAAGCACCTGCATGGCACAATGTGCCAAACAAAACTATGCAAGGCACTGGGAACATGTGCGGTTGAGATTATGTAGAACCGCAGAAAAATGTCCAGTTTGCCTCATTTTGGAACATTTTTTTCAGAAATGACTGATAGGCTTCACAGGAAAGTTTCACGCACTTTGATGAATATACCGGCAACCAACATCCGCTAGGAATTTCCACTTTGCATGAGAGTGCTATCAAAAATTGGACTTTTCTAATTTTCATTGTAAAAAGTGAAATGTTGCATAAAACTAAAATGAAATGACCAGAAAACTGTAACAGCATCTTTGACATTTCATTGTGAATTAACAAAACCTTAACAAGAAAAAAATTGTGTTCCTACAAACAGAATGAACCGCATGAAAAAAGAACGGCAGCTTGTAAGAAAAGAATCATATTTGTGATAAAAGAACGCCGTTATTGATCATGCCCTTTCGTGATGGAGGACGGTTGTCAACCCGTAGCATACCATATCTTCCAAACACTGGTATAGTGACAGGGGAAATCACAGAGTCATGCGCCCCTTGTTCACTGCACAAAGAGCAATGCAAAGCATTGAAATACGTCCACGACTGCATCACAAATGGTATGCTTTTAGGAATAATTACTGGTATCATAAAAATGGCCAGTAACACAAAATATGTCAAAGCATCCAAAAAATGAGAGGGTCTCAATAGAAAGCTCATTGCCAAATTTCCAGTCCAGGAACTACAAAAATTCAAAAGCTAGTGTAAAAAAATAGATTTGCCATTAAGAGGCACAGCAATAAACTCGCCAAATTTCACAAACATCCTACAATGCATTTAGGAAATACAGCAGTGAATGCAAAAACAATAGAACCAACGACAGTCGTGCTGTTGTTAGTAGGAAAAGATCTGTCGATATTCCTTATGATCCTTTCAGCACTTTGGCAGCAAAAGAAGCTGACTTCAAAAACAGATTCGAAAATATTGAAAATAGCCTCTAGCTAGCACAGAATATGCCTAATCCATCCCAAAATAGAAAGGCATTGTCTTCTCCTCAGTAGACAGATACTGTATTTGTAAAATTTCAGGAAATTCTCTCAAGGAATTCTGAAGAAACGGAAATACACATAAAAATGACTAACATTGTCACTAGAGGTCAACGCGGGTCGTCAGATCTACACAAAAGTATTCAATGTCTGTTGTCATATTCAAAGAATAACACTTGCCAAATTTTATAAAGGTCCTACAATAGGTTAAGGAAATACAGCTGTGGATGCAAAAATATAATTGCCACTAGGTGGCACCACAGCAGGCGGATCTGTCTAAAAATCACACCTATCAATTTTCATACTGATCCTCGTAGCGATTTGTAAGATACAGTAGTAGACTTGTAAAAAATGAAAATGGCCACTAGGTGGTGCAGAAATCGACGTATCCATCTGATGAAAAGAATACATCTCCGTCTTCGTAACAGAAGTCTATTCACATTTGTTCAGCATGGCTTCGAACCTATGAACCACTAATAGGCACCACGTTTCGTATCAGCTAATGACCCGCAGCATATGGGAATGATTTAGCGCATATAAAATAATAACCATATAACCTGGTGAAAGTACACAAGTTAGGAGACAAGACTCTTTCAAATAACAAGCAGAGGAGGTACCCTAACAGAGTTCAAATCCAGCCAGAATATTTGTAATACTAGGCGATCAGGGAAAATACTAAGTGATGAAAAACCCTTAGGCAACAGTATACCCATGACAATAACACGCCGTATCTATTCAACATCTGCCACCTGAGGCGATACCTGCCAGAGAGAATGTCATAAAGCCAAAATGTCCACTTAAATTAAGACGACATTATTGGTACTGTAAATCCCCAATACCTGAGAGGGCAAAATACCCCCGGGTGAGCAGCATGTCCCTACTAACCCCTTCTATTGCAGCATAACAGCCCCCCTCCCCCCTCCCCACCAGACTCATATCTTGGGTAAAGACAAGAGGCAAAATAGTTCCAGTTGTTGGAAGAGATCACTGGCCACAAACCTCTAGGTAACACCTGGTTGTGATTATTTGGGTGATTTGTCTATCATTTCTGCAGAAATCTTACATAATTACACTACTTGGTCTTATGACATAGGTTATCTAACACCTACAGGCTATGAAAACCTAGTACAGGGAGGTTAATGTTAATAAAACATATATTAGGTAATCAGTACATGCTGAGGAATCTGTTGGGTGTTTGCAGTGCCACCTGGTGATTACGCGGCAAACACCTAACCGATTCCTGTTCGTCTCACCGCGAGATGTTGACAACGGTATTC
Source organism: Phoronis australis (assembly GCA_002633005.1). Classification (NCBI taxonomy): domain Eukaryota; kingdom Metazoa; phylum Phoronida; family Phoronidae; genus Phoronis; species Phoronis australis. The sequence continues at coordinate 398,935 of NMRA01000127.1, read as the reverse complement.
AAAGAAAACCTGCAGTTGGAATGAAAGAGTTACAATCACACAATGTCTCCGATAATATTTATTTATTTCAGTTGCCAGGGAAAAAAATCTAATCAGCCAAATGCAAATGCAAATGCAATGGAAAAGTAAACAAACATGCTTTTTACAAATAACATAAAAACAATTATTTTGCAATTTGGAAACATTGTCAGATATTACGATATAAACACAGTATAGAGCATGCTCATTTGATTTAAAATGACACCGCAAACCTCAACAAAAAGACTGAACATGTTACCATGCAGCAGGAGTGACTGTACATGAACACCTGAGTTTAATATAAAACAAATAACAATAGGACAATCTCAAACTGGCATTATACACCTGAAACTGCAGGTGAGAATTCTGCATTAATTAAGGCTTACAATGGTTAAAATACAACTATCATCTTCGCTGGTCATTTGGTTATAGCCATCAATAACCCTTAAAATGTAATATTTCCAAAAACTAGCCACCCACTCTCAGGTGAGAAATGCCAAATATTCTTCTAAAGTAAACCATTACTTAGGGTAAACTGTTGATCACCAGTTCATATGAACACCTGCACTGACCATGTACACATATGTGAGTCTGTCAACTGCTGAGGGTGTTATGTTTTCTCATATTAATGACTTTGAGGCAAAGGACTGATGTTTTTAACAGACAATGAAAACTCTAGGTGAAAAACTTTGGCAAGTAGCCAGCAAAGATGAAAACAGACTAGTGGCTAAACGACCCTCGTTGGTTCAAGTGTCATTTGAGCCAATGTGAAAAAATATCTAAACTCCGGGCAAAGCCAAAGAGATTTTCTGGCTGGAGTCTGGTAGACTGTTACCGTATTTTGAAAAACAGGCTAGTTTGAATCAACTTTTCGGAATTCATTTTGAATGAATCGCACACAAGATATAAAGTAATTTACCTGGAATGCACATCAAGTAAACAATGAGGGAAATTGATGAATGCAAAATTCCTCTACATGAGAATATTATCTAGTCAAAGCATATAAAGAGTTGTCTACTGTTACATCAATTATTATTGATGTCCATTTATTTGATATATTGTGCAGACACTCACTTTCTGTTAAAAACGTGTTATTTTTTACTTCTTTTGTGACCTCAACTGTCAACATATATGAGAATTGGTAGACACAATAAAACGATTTTATATTGCTGAAATCATGTGTCTGTAATTCAGAACACACCCATTCCTAAGGTGACAATTCAGGACACGTGCACTCATAATGTTACCTGTAGTCTAACAGAGCATGAACTGTTACCTGTAGTCTGTCAGAGCATGAACTGCGTAAAAAATATAACAACAAACAAAAGGTTATAGAAGCATGACACACCTGACAGAACTAGACATGAAATACAAAAACCTATGCACACCTGCACAGAGAATAAAGAACATACCTTGAACGTGTGCACAAATCTTTAGTGAAATTACATACTTTCACATAAAACCAAGGCGAAGCTCTGTCATAGTAGGAGTTGTTGAAAAAAGCCATCAGCTCGGGAGGGGATTTCGCCCTATCAGTTAAAGTGACTGGTGGGTAATTTACGTAGCTTAATGCAGTTTTACAACCAGATTGTTATTTGGCTTTGTGGTATTGTATCAAGCGGGCAATATGGAAATACGATATTGTATTGGACGGGAAACTTGATAGGTAATGTTAGTATTGTTTTGGGGTAACCATTTTATCTGACTGGTCAGGTATTGTGTTTGAATTTTTCTGAGGTGACACACCTCCAATCCTAATTTGAACTCTTCTTCCTTCCGTCATTTTTTGAAACTAAGACAAAACTAAAAAAACCCGCTTACCAACACATGTCTTTCTACTCTTTCAAAGATTGTGTGCATGGCATGATTGTTGTACACACACTTTTTACGGAGGGGTGCTGGTGGGAAAATGCACATTTTTAGGAAGTTAATTAGATTCGATTCTTTTTAGGAGGAATTAGGTTATTTTCAATTCGATTCTTGTTTGTCTAGTGACGTCATTTTTTTCTGACAGAAAAGTAGTTAACTTTCCACTCATACCAATTTTAGCAATAAAATTGTTAAATATCATAAGATACAACTCTTCAAAAGATACAGTCGCAACTTTTTATGTAAGACACCTATGGTGAAAAATTGGAACTAAGCATTGAATTAAAAAAAGTCTTGACATAGCATAATCAAAGTTGGTTGCGCGAGCATCACAATTCAATTACAACTTGATTAATAGTCGCAACTTTATTTCTACGAAGATGCAAGAAGTAAGAACGCAAATGTTACAGCAGATCATAACAGCATGTACACTACAAAACTGTGTGAATAGTGAATACTACACAACGGTGTGTATACTACGAAACAGTGACTATACCGGTACTTTAAAACAGTCAGTATACTACAAAACAATGAGTATTCTACAAAAGGATGTGTATACTACACCACTGTGTGTATTCTATAAAACAAAAAAGTGTGTATTTTACAAAACAGTGTGCATACTACAAAACAGTGTACTACAAAACGGTGTGTGTATACTGTAAAACACAACACAGTATACTTTAAAGCACAACACAGTGTGTAAACAACAAAACGGTGTGTATACTACAACACTGTGTGTTTAATTCAAAACGGCGTGTATACTTCAAAAAAGTGTGTCTACTACAAAACAGTGTGTATACTTTAAAACAGTCAGCATACTACAACACAGTGTGTATACTTTAAAACAGTCAGCATACTACAACACAGTGTGTATACTTTAAAACACCCAGCATACTACAACACAGTGTGTATACTTTAAAATGGTGTGTACATTATAAAACATACTAAAAAACAATCAGCACACTACAAAACAGTGTGTATACTACAAAACTATGTAACAGTAAATTTACTAAAACTTAGCAAAAATGCAATTTGAGCAATAGAAATGTCATGCCCTAGAACTAATACACGTCATGAGAAAATTCTTTTGGTAAGAAAGTCACACTCATGTGGCAAACGAGAAACGATGACTTTCTACCCAGGGTATACGTTTATAACAGTCAAGTGTGGCTGAAACACCAGCGTATTCAATGTTTCCATCTTACTTTCAACAACTGGGTGCGTTTTATGAAAAGTGACTTAAAGACATTGTTCTTATACAACACTATTTCTGAAAAATAATTTAAGTCCACTGCAGTAAAATGCGGAGTTTCTGAGAATATACGTATAACTGCTAGTTAATGACACAATTTCTACAAATTATTGCTAGCCTGTGATGCACTCATAACTATTTGGCTTAAGATCAATCGTGAGACCAAAATTCTGTTATAAGTCACTTTTCATGTGACGTACCCTTCGGCAGGTTAGAGCCATGCACAAGATGTCATCACCAGTAACAGTAGCACACCCTTCAAGCTATGAAGATACTGCCACTAAGGGTGCCGCCTATTGGCCAGTAGAACAAACAAAGGTATATGCATGGTTAGTTGGCGGACACGGCTTCTTTCCATTTCAATTAAATCTGAGACCACCATAACCCAGAACAAGTCAAGTTTAAAAGATGACAGGAAATATGGTGCATATTTATCAAAGACTGTAAAATTGACGTCCACAGCTGTAATTGCAAAGTCTCAGAAAAGGATGAAAGTTCACAACTGCAAACATGTTTATTTCTGTCAGTACTTTTTCGGCTGGCAGTAAAGCAGCATAATCAAAACTGCAGGAGAAAATTACCCATTAGTTAAATTAACATTAAATGCTGCAGGTGATAGAAAGCCCGATAGCCAATTGGCTGTCTTCCTGCAATCAATTAGAATCAAAACGCTCCATAATTTGGCAAAACAATGTTTAACAAAATTCTTTTGTCCCTTTTATTCTGTTATGGTTAACTGAGTCTTCTGTGTACTTCAGAGTAGGTAATTGCATACAAGTGGGAAATGAATGACAAATTGAATGGGTCAGATTCTCTGTATGAATTTCCTCAACTTGAAAATGTTCACACAGCACGGCCATTCTCCACTATTTCTAACAAAAATAACTTCCAAAGTGACATTTTACACTTTGCAATGGCTGACTACCTTTCTGTAAGTAACAGGGAATTTAGCAAATATTCTTTTATTTTTGTGGAGACAATTAACAAAATAGAATTTTATTTTCCAGCCATATTATGTGCTAAATAAGTGAAAATTTACCACGAAAACAAAACTGTATTTTCAGTATGAGAATAATTATTTTTGCGAGAGAAACATCAAATAAACTCATTATAAAGATGGCTGCTTCAGTATGTTATAACACAACTTATAGACACTACCAAGCTCGGTACGTTTCGGAACCATACCCCCAATTTGTTTTTCTAATACAACTTTGTTGTCACATAGAGTAAAATATCACCAATTTCAGATAAGAATTGCTTTTTTCTCAGTTTTCAAAAGTACTCTTACGTTGTCGTGACTACTCAGTTTTCAAACTTTTGTGTGTGGTGGTAGATATCATACAAAACTTAAACATGGTAAAGCTTTAAATTTTATCATATGCATTTGATATAAAAAAATGAGAAAATTTCCGCTGTCAGCTATATTGTGTTGTAAACTTGTCAGATTTCACCACACTAACATTAGTGGAGTTTACAAGTGAGATATTATCCCAGAGGAATAACTAACAGATCAGTCAACCTGAATCTGCAATTATGAGACAACGAGTCTTTTCTATCAAATGAGTGTAACAGCATGAAAGATGAGACGTTTAATTAACGGAGTGTGAGCCTCGCGCGCGTGTGTACGTATGTATTGAGGGAACTGGCGCGATATTTCGATTCCAACGCGTTGTTAGCGAACAAAACTCCAGAGACAAAATCTGAGTTGTCTCCGTAATTATTTAGCAATACTCCACAAACTTAACTCAGACATCCCAGAGATACCACTGATGTATATAATTCTCATCCATCCCTAGAGAAAAAGAAACTACTAACTATCAGTATTGTGTTGAGCTCTTCTTCAGTTTCAACAAGCTTCAACATAATTTTACTTATGCAACAAACATGTACAGATCGTGCTTCTGTAGTAACACGTTTCCTTTCCTTCCCGAATAAACCCATCAACCACAACAAATCCACTGTTTTCTCTCTGTGTCCACAAAACATCCAAAATAGCTTAGTTTTGTTCTCATTCACCGAAAAATCTAACCAATTTCGGACAATACTAGTCGGTCATATTGTACCCTAAATTCGAGATTTTACCATACCTCAGTGTTAAGGAACTAACTTAATGATTTACAGTTCTGGGAATCTGACTGAAAATAGTAATAAATTCATTGACATATGGAAGTATCGAATTTCGTCTAGTTCATGATATATTACACTGCTAGATCCAAGTTTATTGTTCATCAACAGTTTGTCAAGTCACTACAGCACGCAGTCAGCTAATAGTAGATTAGAAACTTTGTTTGAATCTGATTTGACAGTCACTCTGTTGTTTGTTCTTTTACCTTTGTCCATCGGTTTGTTTTTGTGTGTTTTGATCTAATAATTTATCATTATCTACCTTTGTGTGTCACATGCATACACGTGGACAGGTAAAGTGGTGTAATTTTATTCATCACTATTAAAGGATTTTGCAAACAAAACAGAGGTATATGCGTTAGAATAGAGATGGCGCAGCTTTATGCTTGACATGTACAAGTTGGTATGCTTTATCTAGAGTCATGTCCACATAACGAAATACCCCTAGAGCATCTTGGCCACAGTCAGCCTGCGTCCACACTGCACATCCAACACCGTGGCAAGTGCGGTGCATACAGTAAGTAACTGAGCAAGTGCGAGGCCAGTAATTAGTTCCCCCTTGTCTGCAGGTTTGCTTCCACACTGCGGCTTCCGATAAGCAAGTTACCCCAGAGCAAGTCACCCTACCTTGATAAGTTGTCGCCTATCAAGTTGACCCAGCGCAAATAGCGTTCAGTAATAAACCTATTGACAACTTGCTCCAGAAGTAACTTGTTGGTAGTGTGAACATCACTTTTATGGGCAGAGGTATGACCACGTTTGGCATTCTTCAACACACTTATGGCAAAATAAAACCGAACCGGCAATTGTCATCATGGGATTTCCGGAAGAACAAAAACTTATTATAACTGAATGCCACCAATACAAACCAATTACTAAGGAAGTTCTTGACATGAAAAATGTAAGTGCTCATGCAGACGACTCCTCCAGCAGACAGTGTAGTATCTAAACTGTCCTGGTTTTAGTTATGTAAACGGGAAAACGAGGTGATTTGAATCTGTCAGGATAAATCACCTATGTAGTGTAGACGCGAAGAAGTACGACTAGAGTCGGGATAAATCGACTAAAAGTATATCCGGAGCCATAGTGTAAACAGAGTATTAAAAAACGAAGATGAGTATGGCATTATACCATATAGTATCGGAATCAGAATTCCAATTTTACAATAAAACTGTGAAACAATTACACTCAGAGTGATTCGTGGCACTTTGTACTTTGTCAGTAGATTTGTACAAGTCCTGCTGTTGACAAGGGACCTGTTCATCATAGAATCAGGTCTAAGGGCCTATTGTATGGAAAGAAGCAATATGCTCCTTCAGCCATTGTTTCACAGCAACAAAACACTGGCTAAAATAAATTGATATACCGTGAACTAGAACTAGTGATTTTTTTAACCACTTGGTTTCTGAAATTGAATTCCTTGGAAAAAAATAAATTAGGATCATTTTTACTAGAAGAAATGTAAACATTAGGTAAAATGGAAGGGTCTGGTGTTACTTGATGTCTGGTTTTAGTAACTCTTTGAACCATGGTAGGTAATTGACCCATGAGTACATTTTGGACAAAAGAGCACTGGAACCCTTAACAATGGACTAGATTGATATCAGGACTGTAGTACCCTGGATTTAAGCTGCTAGACCTACTCCTACTATGCCTGGTTGTAGCTGTTATGTAATAGGGCCGTCTCAGATTACACAGCGACACCAATCTCGCAATGCCATAAACATTCGTCAGGCACATTTGCAAGCTTGTTTTCGTGCCATTGGACTCGGTTCACATGTTATTTGTTGTGATCTGATTCTTTACAAGTTTTTCTCAGTTGCATTACTCTATTCGTCCTTCAAATGCCAACTAAGTATTACTGCTGTGCTGTGGGCTGCAACTCCGACATGAGAAAGTTCCATAACCTGGACAAACACCCGTGGATGTATGATGTGAAGTTCTTTGCATTCCCAACATCAATGAGAAACACGAAAATGTGGCTGATTTCCAAAACGAAGTCGTGCACTTTCTTATCTCCGAGACAAAGAAGAGGTCTATCGCCGTGTAATCCAGGACGACCCTATTGTTACCCATCACGACAACAGTTAAAACTCTTACAATCCTAGTTCCTGACTTAAGATGCCAGTCCATAATCCAATTCACCCCAGTTAGTGCCTCAGAGCACCATTGTTTCTAAGCAGCGCCACTTACTGACATAACTTTTACCACTCTCATGTTCACAGTAAGTTATAATGATTATAACCTCTCATTAAACCACCCTCACAGAGAGTTATAATCGGGCTATAATTACACCTTTTAAAACGGATTTGTAAGTGTTCACTCTTAAGAGTTACCACCTTTATATCAGTTTTAAAAGTCATAACCACTTTGGTGTGAACTGTACATTCAGAGACCCCTGTGGTATGTAGTTGAAACCAACGGGAGGTTTTTGTAATGCACGTTATCGAATTTGCTCTATTATTACTCTTACACACAGACGCTGCATACTGCAACATTTAACCATGTGCAAAATAACAGCCAGGGTGAAACTGATGGTATTTTTGTCTAGATCTTTAGACACAAGTGGAGCTCTGTTTTTTTACTTAAAGAAGATTGCCCTATCGGATTCCCTATTAAAGTGAAATACAACGTCTAGCTGATAGGAAAACTGTAGTTGATGTATTTACTTTGTGTAGACTCTAATTGAAAACATTTGACAGGCTGACAACATTAATTCCAGGGAGTATTGAAGGTGTATTTTTGTAGCAGACTTGAAAATGGAAACTATTCACTGTCCATAGACTACCCACCTTATAGCCCAGAGATACATATTATAGATGTAAACTACGTAAAACACTACATAGCTGACTTGCGGCTGACAACACATTAGTTGCTTAGACAGCAAAATGGTCAGCTATTAACAATGACCCTGTGAAAACAAATTATTTAACATTTGATTTCTAAGAATCAATGCTGTTTTAACTCTCTACATTCTGGCTCTGAAGGGAATAAAAAATAACATAACAACTATAATCCATTTAATGACCTATCACACGAGGGCGATTCCACAATACTTGCCATTTCCATTACAAGAAAAAAATACAGTAATCAAGTATTCATTTAATTTGTTAGTCTAGTCGACTCCACGACTTTTTCATCTCTTTATGGTGAAGACACAACAGAGCTTCCACCTCAGTAGAATCTAATGGAAAAGAAATGTGCAATATTTCTAGTGTACTGGGAGGAGCCAATATAGTGGAATCAAACTCAAATTCAAATATTGGGGCTCAAAATGTTGACAAGATCGACAAGGGCTGGCAGAAACACGTCAAACATACAACACCATCTGGTCACAGGGCCCTCGTTCACCTGAGGACCAAGGTGCCGGTGTTTTATAAGGAGGGAATTTTTCCCTCACCCGAAAAATCCCCCCCTCTGGTCACCATCTACACTTAAAACAACACTATAACAGCACAGTGATCAAAAACCCAAAAGTCAGAAAAAATAAACCACTGTTTCTGCAACTAGACGGCCACCAAAACACGGGGAATAAGGAACTTATAAGGTAACCTATATGGATGCAAACTTGACCAATTAAACACGTCATGGTAAAATCTTGGCACAAATATGCTGGACATAAGGAATTTTATGTTCTCATTTTTTCATAAAATACAAACACTACCAAATCAATGCTTTACTGTTTTCACTCACTGTGCTATAATTACCAAAAACGGTCGACCGTCCACAACAATGGTACAGCAATTAAAAATTTTAAAAAAATGTTGGCAATTATTTTTGTCACGTTGGTGAAGTTTACCTTGGACGAAAAAGGTTTTTACAGAGGGCTATGCATAAGGCTAGAAGGTCAAATGCTTCTCATCGTGGTTTTGGAACTCAAAGAAACGGATGAGCTATTTCTAAGTTACTTTTCAACAATGGAAAACTGAGAGCGTGAGAGGACAAAATGACATTGTTATATGTTATACGAGAAGCTCTCCATAAGATATCTTCAGTTATCATTCATTCCTCGCAACACGAAGAAAAATATTGTTACAAACATTCGTCATTATACATATTGCACAATTGTGTACACCATACTGAAAAAGGGAATGAATTCGAAATTTGTGCTGGACAAACAATTAGTGGTAAGTGATTCCTGTCACTTTATTGATGGGTGCTTTATAATGCCTTATCCAATACTCACAAGTCTTGTGCAGCCAGCCAATGACACAGATGCAATTGTTCGACCCTTGAGTTCAAGAAGATAACTATTGAACTGAGGACTACACTAACTGGCAAGCTGCCTGAATTAAGTAATCAATTTCAATTCACTTGGTTTCACCAACACAACCAGAGAGTCAATGCACAATGAGAAAGCTACTAAGTAAATAAACCATTCACAGCCAGGTAGCTACTTAAGGTTTTAGCTTAGGTATGTCTGTTTAGGTGCAATATTCCCACATCACCGATTCAACTCGCCTCTGTAGCAGAGGTAGAAAAAAACATTGCATGATTTACCTAGTCTTTGAAAGCCACGGCGGACTTGAGTGGAACAAGTGAGCAATAGCTTAATGCACCTCACATAGCTTTTTAAAATCTTTGTGCGTTTTTCAACTCACTATGCAACAGAAAAAATATTGGCATGAAAGAAAAATAGAAAACTAATTACTAATGCAAAACAGCTATTACCATGGCAACAGCATACAAGAATGGAACAAATGCCAAAGAAACAAGAACCATTGTGGACTGGGCCCTCACTCATCTCTTGTCAAAGATATTACACCATCTAAAAGAATTTTTGTAATGTTAAAAGCCTAATCCATCACCACTAATCCATCTGTTCCCCAAGTCATTACAAACACTACACCCTTCACCACCAATTCCACCACTCTCCTACATACTAATTCCACCACGTCAGCCAAAATTAAAGGAGAATGCCACCCAATTTAATTGGTCTTTTTTTACCGTCTTAATCGGTCTATATCCACATCACCTCATATACGGTCGATCTTACCTCGCTGAGAGGTGTCGTGTTAACCTGTGAGGACGGTGAGAAACAACGTGGTGACATCAGTGGTTCTTCTGCAGAATGAGTGCCGCTATGGTGTGGTGTATCATTCCCGCTTATGCGAACTAGGAAGCTGCGAGGAAAGCAGGTATATCTTTTTTTTCGATTTTTTCGAGCCCATAATGCTTTGGAAGAGGCTCGCGGTAGTGAAGAATGAAGAGTACGTAATTAATACCAAGTATGACGCTGTGAAACTTCCCTGTGTCTGTCAGTGGCCTGCACTTCGTCGGATCGGTTGTTGATCAGTTTTTGATTCTGGAGAATTATAGTTGGCCATGAGAACATGAAGAATTACAATTGATTCACGGCGTGAGAACACAACGTTTTATATAATAGATAACCTTTTTGATGACTGACTCGTTCGTGAGGCTTCTGTTTGGTCCTCTGGGTGTAGGATGTTTTCGCCATATCTTTTTCTCAGCCCTAAAAAAACGTCGTATCCACACCACTGTTTAGATGAGGTGCAAAATCAGGATGTTCCGTGAGACACATCTGCGCTTCTCCAAGAAGGCGTTTCACTTGCAGAATTTCGTGGCACTGAGCAAACGCAAGCGTCAGTCATTTCCGGCATTATCGTGCACTTAGCTCATTGACACCATGACAAGTCATTCAAACGATTTTCAGAACTATACACATGTTCCGTTGTCTGTGCACATTCACGGTGCCTTGATATTTCTTGGTCAGTGTATTCCGGTTCGAAATCTAGATAGCCTGTGACACCTAACGATCGACCTGTGAAGTCTTCGTCAGATGAGCACTCACCTAAGTTGCGAGTATGAGTTGTCACGTCGTTTATTATTATGCGTTCTGTTTCAAAATGAATTATTCTCACCGTTAACCCATGCTTATATAAAACTGAAACAAAGTCCGTCTCATTAGCACGGGTGAGAAACAACATGACCGCCGGTCCTCATAAATCGGACCAACTCACCCAAATTAGGACCTCCAGGGATCAAATGGGACCGTCACACCAGAAAATAGGACTGACGCACCTAAAAACATGACCGCCCCACCAGAAAACAGGACCGAAGACATTGATAACTACATATTGTATGGCGGTCATGTTCAGTCCCCGGCGATCCTGTTTTCTGGTGGGGCAGTCATGTTTTTAGGTGCTGTCCCATTTAATTCCCGGAGGTCCTGTTTTGGGTGAGTCAGTCCGATTTAGAGGACCGGCGGTCATGTTGTTTCTCACCTGTGATTAGATACAATTTGTAATGCCTTGGATTGTTCCTGTGTGCAAATGTATTGAGAAGCCTGCAATGAATAAATTAATGCTTTGGATGCAATAAAGGTAATTGACCAGGCACCAAGGCCGTGTGAGCGCATGCTAATTCAGTGTTTGCTGACGGACAGCTGTTGTAAAACAATATTTCGATTTCATGTCATACGGTCAGATGTTGGGGGAGTCTTTATTTAGGTATTCACGTAGTACATTATTCAAATCATTGTTACTGTACAACTTTTGCCCTGACGGTTCTGTGGAAGGGTAACCTGATTTCGCAGCCCCCGACGAGCTAGCAAGTATATTTGCAGTTTCGCGGCTAATTCACCAAAATAATCATGTGCACATTTTTTCTTTGGCTCACTAGTATAAACTTTTCGTGACTGGAAGTTTAGTTTCAAACTTTGGCTGCTTTATGTTTGTGATGTCTTCAGTCCGGCTGCGATGGGCCTGATCGGGTTCCCAGCCACTGGCCAGGATATCAAGCGATTTGTGTGTTTAGAACTGAAAAAGTGCACAAGTCTAAAATTACAACACACACCTATGTTCTCCTGTCTGTATTTTACGGACGAATAATTTGAATTTATCACCGAACAGACCCCAAACTCCCGCGACCGACCTTGGTAAACTGGCCTACCGAACTTTGTAGGCTATGGTACGTTCAAATACCTAAAAATTCGTAACAACGAAATAAAATAAGACGTTTGTTCAATACCTCGATGTATTTGTAAGGGTTTTACAACGAATTTTGATGATTTATTGGTATAAAACGATGAATTCAAGCCATTAGCATACACCAGTAAAGCATGTTGTGAACTGCTGAACAGACTGCATTCGAACCTCTGAATTTCAACACCTCCGTCTGCCGTCAAGTGTCAGGTAAAAGAGCTGTAGTTGCTGTCATCGAGTGGAACTGCTCGATCTAAATTGATACAAATTAGGTTGTTTTTTGGGTGGCATTCTCCTTTAATTTCATTTTCTTTTCGAACCATTTTGGTATGTACTTTCATGTCAAATTAAAAAATGTGCATTAATTCTCATTGCTTCTGTTCCAAAGGCACTAATTACCAATTGTCTTAAATGTCTGAACACTCTACAGATCATTGATTCAGCGTTTCGCAATTAGTACCTTTAATTGCTACATTGCGTCATAGTTAGAGCCTGCATAACAACAATGACATCACACAAATCAACTTCATCAAATACACCTCCTGTTGCCAGTGACAAATTCTTGCTTTGATGTAATGCTGGAATCACAATTAGCCCAAGTTCTAGTAGGTCTAAGTGTTTGTGTCCATCACACTTAGCTCTCTGTTGGCTGCCCGGAGAGGGGGGAGGGGCTTCTCTCTCAATTAATAGGGAGGTGTGCCTTCATGTGGTCAAAATCCGTATCACAGCATTACCTTAACAGCTGTAAAAATAGGTACCCGCTAGGTACCCGCTAGGTACCTGCTAGGTACTCGCTAGGTACCCGCTAGGTACCCAAAACTACCCACTACCCGAGACAAGACCAAGAGACTCAAAACCGTACCAGAGACAACAGTTCATGATATCTGAGGACGAAATGCTCATTATGGGCAAAACTGTCAGCTAGGATTCCAGCACATCCCCAATGGAGAACCACTAGGTGTTGATGATAACCACCTACCTCACAAACATCAACTAGCATGAAAAACAGTAGAAAATATCTTTTACAAAATTCGCCCTTAATACTTGCCAATATTGTTCCTTTTCAATTTTTAGAGGACGATTTGCTTGCTGCATAGTTACTGCTTGGATACAATTTTAATATATTAAATTTGACTTTCGCTGTGTTTATAAAGTTGGGTGATATTATCAATACCAGGAATATAATGGGACAAATACACAAAAATAAAAATGAAGAATTCCTGGAAATAACAGATGATCATGACAACATAATGAAAATCTTACGGCAATAAAACCACAGTTCAATATAACTAAATCATGTGCAGCTGAAAGTGTAAAAATTATTTACAATATTCTAATCTAGTTTGTAAATTCAATCCTATTTGAACAATTCAATGTTATTCAGAAGTCAGTTTTAGTATTTTTAAAAATCGTAAGTCGTCTTGAAGACTCAGTTCCACAATGTGAAATCCATGATCAAATCAATCTTGTTATGCAGATTCAGTTGACACTCAGCAAAATCAAGCATGTTTTAAAATCAATTTTGACGGTGATTATCTACACTAAGCCTGTAACCACGATTCAATGAATTACGCAGCTTTAATCAGCAAATACAAATCGAGCACTATCAAAAATACATCCTATGGGGGGTGACTAAAATGGTAGGAAGTGAGGCGGGTAGTTTTTCCTTATCTCGAGTGAGTATTTCCCCCCCTCAGGTAACATCTCTGGTCGACATTTGGCTTTGGGGCATTGGTGGTATCATTTCAAATGTGTAAACGAACTTCACAAATTGGAAATCAAGAGGAAAGAGTCGACAAAAGTGGTTAAGTTTTGGGCAGGTTTTTTCTCCATCATTTGGTACTACCTTGGGTGCCTTTTTCCCAGTTTTGCTTCCTAGACAATGCATTTTTCTGTGCTCTAAACGAGCGGCGTCATCCCATGCATTCTTTAGAAGAGAGCTCTCCCCAGGGGTTGAATGCAAACACAAATCATTCCCTGGACCATCACAAAAGGATCAGTGACATTCATGATGAGAGATAAATGAATGAACGTGAACCGATCTTGGCGGCATAACAGTCCACATGTATTCTAGATAATCTAGACCACAGCCAGTAGAAAAGAGCATAGTTATGGTCCCCACCAACAGGATTGATTTTTCATTAATTATACAACTGAACACTGAGCGTCTAATGTAACACAAAGAGGGGTTACATGGACATAAAAAACAACAGGGTTGATCTCGTTAATCAAGGACATGCTTGGTTTTTAAAGCACGCGCAATTTGAAAGTGTTGACTGAATCTGCGAAGTATGATCGATTTTATTAAGTTATTATTCATGCAGTAAGAATGAATTTTAACTTCATCACAGGATTCTTTAAATGCACTGAAGCTTCTAAACAGGACTGAATTTATTAGCCAATGCTGAATTTACAAAACCAGATTCATTTTAATTCAAATCAATTGATGCACTTCCTGCTTCTCATACCAAAGATTTTAACTGCGACTTCAGTCACGTTCGATTCTACATGAACATGTCTGGCTACTACATACATCATTGTAAAAATTGACAGCATAAATTACTGAGGTGGTCAATAATCAGATACAATCAATTTGTCATAACCACCATAATATACGATACAGTCTCATCATCATGGACTGCACTAACTTACACAGGTTTTAATGCTTCCTATATCAAAAGAGATTAATCACTCATCCTGTATGCAGTGGTGCTGTCACATGCCACCAGGTGTCGCAGCAGGGTGAAAAAGTCAGCAATGGCCAACAAAACATAGCTCAGATTTTTGAGGATATGTGAGACCCTAGAAAAATGTACAAATTTGGCCGACTTCAGAACATCATACCTCAAAAACAGCTGATCGTATTCATATGAAACTTTCAGACGCCGTGCTTTAAGCACTGCTCTCAAATACCCTTTAGAAATTGATATTAAAATGTTCTCTTTTGCACGAGGGGCTTTCAAAAATAGGACTTTTATGACTTTCATGAAAAATCTTTAAAGTTGCATCAAGCGAAAATGAAATGGCATTAAGAAAACCATAACAATGTTTTTGATATCTCACCTTGAACATTAATATCAAACAAAACTTGATCATGTTCTCATTGTTTTTCCATCAATGTACCTTTATTTTACGCTAAATTTTAATAAAAAGACATGACTCAATTAATAACACATCAGCATCAAGTCAAAACTAATTCTACCAGCTTTCTTCAGAAAATAGGTACTTTTACAGATTCAAAATCTATAGTTTCCTAAATACTTTACCAAACGCAAAGACTAATCAGTAATGTCTCACGTAACCTTAAGTAAGAGCAGTAAAGATTGATAATTTTCACGATATTACGTATACTCTTTCCCATATTTTCACCAAATTCCAAACAAACATAGAATGAGCCCCATCGAAACATTTTACTAAAAAGGGTATTTGACTATTTTGAGAAAGTTTGGCGTCCCGTTGAAAAATCACAATTTGTGTATAAATATTGACTAGACATATTTTATGCTGCAATGCATTCCACGTAGTTTTCATAAATGGAGAGAAAAGAGTGTCTGTAAAGAGATGGCAGAAAATAGCCCTTGAGAGCCTTTGTCCATGCAACATATAACAGGATCGAGATCAAGTGAGCGCACTGAAAACATTATTGAGCCCTTGTCATTCATTTTCTTTGTTAGCCTACCAAGGTGTTTAATATGAGCTATAGAATATCCACCCAGAATCACTTTTGAAAAAAAGTTAAACAAAAGACACCTCCAGCCAAGTTCAGCACCTGCACGATTATGCATTCAACAATTGTGTGCTGAAGCACTTGTGTAGTAACCAAGTATTGATCATGCCCTGACCATGTTGTAATTGTTTAAAACAGGAATTGGGATTGTGTGGATTAAATTCCAGTCCTCATGGTGTTAAATAAATAGTTTTACAGCTAAGGAGGTGATACCCTCTGTGTCTGCATATTTGTACTTCGTAGCTTCTTCAGTGTAAGCATACAAATCTAGTTTGAAAAAGAAATTTTATTTGATTAGCTTAAGGCTTTTGAGTAATGTTTTGGTATTTTTGTTGGGAGCATCGGTGCATATAAAATTTCATTGATGGGATCAACTCTTTGGACAGATTCAAATCCACTACTACAGGTTCTTCGATGCAAACTGTAAACTTAATTTTAGCTTTCCTATTACCGTAGTTTTAGTGCCTAACCAACATCTAAGATGACAGCATCCACGACACCAACGGCAATTCAAAGGACAGCTTTGAAGACCGCTTCTTCGCCGATGACACAGTCAACAGCACCAACTATAATGTTAGCAACACCAACAAAGACAATGACTTCCAACACTCTGAGGACAACGCTAACTCACCGTCAACAATGAGGAATATTTTTCACCTCTCGGAAACTAGAAAGTTGATGTTTATTTGCCACATCTCGTGAAATTCTGTGAAGGAAATCGAAGGTAAATGTAAAAACTAAATTTCAATGGCCACTGGGGAGGCACAGCAGTAGTCAGATCTGTCCGAAAGTCACCGTCATCCGTTATCATAGTCATAAAAAAACATACCAAATTCATAAAGATCATGAAAAAAGGGCAAGCAAAGACAGCTGCGAACACATAAAAAG
This sequence comes from Phoronis australis, assembly GCA_002633005.1. Classification (NCBI taxonomy): domain Eukaryota; kingdom Metazoa; phylum Phoronida; family Phoronidae; genus Phoronis; species Phoronis australis. Next base: position 382,113 of record NMRA01000127.1, on the reverse strand, counting down.
CCACTAGGAGGCGACAAAGTACACAGATTGTCCGAAAACCAACATCAGACTTGGTCACCTCAGTAGGAACATTTCTGCTAATATTCATACTGATCCGTGGAGCGGTAACTGGTAGACAGAGGACGCACACCAAAAACAGCCTCAGTAACGACAAAAATTGTAACTAGCTGATGCAGAATGCTGAGTTCATCCTTAAGTGTCAACACGTCGTCATGTGCCAAATTTCATGAAACCTATCGAAGAAATCTGAATATACCAAGGTAAACGTACAAAAACGATTGCCACTAGGGGGCAGAGAGGTTGCCAGATCAGTCCGAAAGACGTCCAGATGGCAATGTGCACCCATATATGTATGACATGAGTGCACAAAAATGGCTGCCACTGTGCCACAATCTGTCCAATTGCAGCCCAAAATAATAGTAGTAACTTTCAATATTGTGTGTAAATTTCATGTCAAACACACAAGTAATGGAACAAAACTGATTTTTTTAATCTCACAAAGTAATAATTACCATTACGACAAGGCAGACATAAAATGGTGTTGTCTAGGTTAAATGCTATTTATACATGGTAAACACTCATGATTTTTTCATCATGCGGAAATCCAAGAATGAAAATCAATGACAAAACTTACACTGTCAGACTGATAGCACTTGATAAAGTAATACATTTCAAATAAATTTATGTGACAAACCAGCCACAAATTGAATAGCGAAAACTTTTGCTTCACGTGATAAAAAAATCATACAAAATCTCAAGTGCTGGTCCAAAGTTCAGGAACCTACTTCGCTCTCTGCATTATTTCTATAACTCCAGCTCATCATATCAGAAAAATGGCAGTCATGTGAGATGCGCATGTTAATAAAGCATTTGACACAACATTGTTAGGGAACATAAGCTACTCCAAGTTCTTTTAAGGATATGTAGGAATCCGTTAATTTTGAACATCATATCTGGGAAATGACGGATCGGATTCACATGAAACTTTCACATACTATGCTTTATGCACCGTTCTCCAAAACAACGTTAGAAACTGTTTTTAACACGTTCCACTTTTGCATCTGAGGCAATCAAAAGGTAAGACTTTCATGAAAAAACTCATAACGAAAACGAGTATTAGAAGACCGTAACAACATTGAGATTTCATCTTGAACATTTACGCAAAAAAGTTGGCCATGATATTGATTGGTTACCTATCAATGTACTTTTCTTTCTTTGCTAACTTTTCATGGTTGCATATTTAGACTAATAATTGACTGGTAAAAAGTAAAAAGTCGAATTCTACTGACTTTTTGCTTTTAGAAAATGTACATTTTACTGACTAGAAATCTATGGGTTTGTAGATATTTAGTTGGCGGCGCAATCATGTCATCAAGGGGTAGGATTAAAATTAAACATCGGTAAGCAATGAGTTGAGAAGTCATGTGCATGACTCGCAAACCATCTCAGACGAACGCGACACCTCACAAGTAATACTCTCAACCCAGCAGATGCACGCCGCCTGACATCATGAACAGACAACAACTTTGATTTTACTTTCAATGTGTGTCTGAGGCAGCTGTGAGAGCAGTCCCTACAATCTGGATACCTGCTTGACTTTTTCAGTTACCCGCCGAGAACCTGCATTAGCCATTCATCAAAACGATATGGGTATCCGACTTACTTATAACTTAGTCCGTCCGTGATGTCAGCAACGTGTCCGATATTAACACACTAAGGCTGCGATAACAGCTGGGAGGAGGTTGGATGGTTGCACTTTAAATACCATTACAAGTTTTAATTAATATTATAAATCACATAAAAATCTAGGTCAATTATGTCTTCAAAGAGTGAACTTTATTTTTTCTCTAACCTGCAATGTTAATGCACATGTTTCCTGTTACTTCTATTTCAGACTTATAACAAGTCAACACGAACAACCTTTTAGTCCTTAGCAACGTTATTCCGGAAAATGAAACGCCCAGATTCTAAACCCGATGAACAGATTTTTTTACGCCCTTTGTCACGTTCTGCCAAACAGCAAAAGGCATGGTTTTGACTAACATTTATCGACACATGGTTAGATACACACACCATTCACAATATCAACTGATCTAATTAATATTTCATGTACGTTTAGCGATATTGATCATTTCAATGAATAGTGGTAGAAATCTCATCTCTTTTAATACTCAACATCCCTACTCCATAAGAATTACAGTCTTCAGTAATGCCCACCTAATGGGTTGGTCTATGACGCGCAATGGTACAGGCACTGAAATAATCTCCTGAAAACATACCCTGGATTGTCTATTAGCATAGTAGACCAGGCCTCAGTGTTCAGAGTATTAATTTTGTAAACAGTATTACAGTATCTTTTTTGCATCAGCTGTTAAATTGTTCTGTCAGCATTGCATTGGTATGGCCAGCAAATACTACAGAAATGATACATTTAGTGCCTCAGCTGGAAAAGATAACTCTGATGGCTAATTGAACAAACTGTAAAAATGGAAGTTATATCAATTTATATGATTAGGCGGGGTTATTAGCACTGTAAAGCTTGGAGAACAGTTTTGAACAAATGACACAGATTTTTGGTAATAACCGAAAACGGACCGAATGCACGGAATCTGACTTCAACAGCATTGGAGGTTTCACAGGGAATTTACATTTTTCAGTAATAGATAGGGTAATTCTAATGTATTTCACCCCATCATTACTAAAAATTATGAACACAATCCATCAAATTCGTTAGCCGTGATCAAACCATGCCAAAAATCAAACGTTTTATAATGGACATTTTCAAGTAGTTGTTCTTCTTTCTGAAGGTGTCATTGTTCTTTTTTGGTTTTGAGAATCAATAATCATGGAGTGGAGCAAATTATAAGTAAAACATAGCTGCAGCATAAATACACCAGAAAGAGTAACCCAACCTCCCCCCCCAAAAAAATGTAGGTTGTATATTACTTTGGTGTAGTTAAAATCTAATTTGCCGATTCACAAAACACAAAAAACAGACTTTTATGTTTGCTAAAACGTATTTCACCATTTTTGAAAACAGGATACCAGGGTGTCCTTTAAGAACAGGATACCTGTAGCTATAACAACCTAACTAAAACAAAACTAAAGGAATTGTGAGGTGACACGGCAAACACTACAGTATTAAACAGACAAAGATGACACATTAAAACCAAGTTCCTAATTCGCAGACAAGAAGTCAAACAATAAGTTACCTGGAGCACAGAGGTGGTGATGAGAGAGATAAAAAGCTGGTCGCTTTGTGCTACGCTGGTCACTTTGTAGTCTCTTGGTTCAATAATTCACTACCAGGGATGACTTGAACTTTATCAGTAGACTCACTCTGTCAAGGAAAGAATTTCTTTTGAATAGGCAGCTTTATAAATTACAGCAATAACCAAAGAGTAAACACAAGATGTCTAATAGCAGGCTAGCAGCTATCAGAAACAAATTTGGCTAAAGTAAATCAAAAATTGAGTAGATGAGATTTTGCAACCTGTGCTTTCACAATATTTATGTGGCGTTACCTGGAGACGGGAAGTTTATTTTCACATCTCCTAATTCGTCGAGAATTCGTGGTCTTGAGAAAAGAAGTACAATTCAGTGTTCTCCTCAATTTGTCTGAACGAGTCACCAGGCATGTTTACCACCAGTGGCGTCACGTTTGAAAAAAGAGCAACCACCATGGACTTAAATCAGGCTTAAAAACAACTAGCCATTACTGTTTAAACATGTATTTGCATGCTCCTAGCCATGCTAATGTATAGCAGGAACTAAACAACAATGCTATTTCAACATAATCTATGCCAAACAAAGTGCAATTGTATTCATTGACAATATGTAAATGTGAAAACAAAAAATTCTGCAAACAGATGACCTTTGAACTAATGACCTACTTCGCGGGCCCACATAGCCCGCATAATACAGTGTTATTCTCCAGCACCACAACACCACATACTTACTAGACATGGTTCAGTCATTTGCCACGGTCAAATTTTCAAGCTACTTCATATTCACATGGTTGCTATAGGTTGTGTTTCTAACTAATTTGCCCAAGCACAATCACAGAAATAAGTAATTAGCCTGCAATTTCCAGTTTAAAATCATCTCTGAGCTGATTCTTAAAGCAACTATTTTCTTTTGTCGTTTGGTTAAAAATAAGTCTGTGGACTGTTTCAGGAAATCAGTCTAGGTTAAAAGTCAGAACATCTGTTAACTGACAACACAAAGCCAAACAAGAGCAACGTGGAGCATTGAAATGCACCCACAAATGGCCACTAGATAGTACAAAATATTTCGAATCCATCAAAACACTGGAAAATGTCACCGTTTTTTAACAGAAAGCTATTTACCACATTTCATGACAATTCGTCAAGAAACTTTAGCAAAACCAAAAAATGAAATTGGCACTAGGGACAAAGCGTTCATCGGATCCGTCTGAAAGCTGTTGCTTTTTGTTGTCAACATGATATAAATACACTTGCATTTGATAGCATTCTGTAGAGGGCTCAGGAAATACAGCAAAGGGCGCTAAATATTGTCACTAGGAGGCGCCACAGTAATTGAAGCTGGAAAATCATCGTCAACAGTCCTCTTCACACTAACAAAATATAAGCCAATTTTCACAATCATCCTTAGAGCGGTTTGGCTGACAGAGGGGCGGACACCAAAAATCGGACTCGAAAATAGTACAAATTGGACTCTAAAATAGTAAAAATGGCCACTAGATGGCCCAAAATGCCTCAAATCCATGCGAAAATGGGAGGATAGTGTCACCTCGTTAATAGATGCCTATGTGCCAACTTTCATGAAAATCAGTTGAGGACCTTTGAAGATACAGAGGCAAACGTAAAAACCTAAAATTGCCACTAGGGGGCACAGCAGTATTCGGGTTGGTCCAAAACTTGTTGCCCTCTGTCATCACCCCCATAGAAACACACCTGCCAAATAAGATCCTGCAAGGGGTTTAGGAGATACAGCTGCGGACGCCGGACGCCCAGACAGAGATGACGGCAATATGTACCCACATATAAATATGTGGGAACATAAAGAAGACAGAAACCCATAGCCTGCTCAGGAGCAAAGCCATTAGAGCCAACATGAAGAATCAACTTTTGGCTATTCATGGTCAGATATCTGACTTTTGGCTAAAGTCAAAAGACAAAAGCAATGAGAAGTCTTCAACAAACAGACTCCAGGTGATAAAGCAAGTAAATATGCACAAATCAAGAACAACTTCAAGTACAGCTGCAGCGAAGAGAATTTCAGCCACCACATGCTTCCATTGCGTTTGTTGGGTTTTGCATAACAGTTTAGGACTTGCAGTTGTGAAAAGCATTGCAGTTCGCAATATAAAATGTCAGTTAGTGACTACTCTTAAGACCAAAAAAACATACAGTATATGTGCGTATTTAGGCCGTGTCTACATCCGAAATAATGCATTTTTTCAAAGAAATTATTAAGTGTTTCGCACAAAAGCACAAGCGCCTCAATTTCACTTACAGGCACTGGTGAGGTCCTTTGTACATGTGCAAGGATACAGGCACATGAATAATCCTGTTTGTATGAGTTATAAGCCACTTGGTTTCACAGCGCATTTCTTTAAATCAAATTTTAGAAATTGTTAAGTTTGCAGGATTTTTGAGCAAAATTTTGTACCGAGCATGGCCGCTTAAAAGTTAAAAGCTTAACCAATGCATAAACTCAACTGAGACACAAAAGCAATTACTAAAATAAATCAAAACAGGCACACTATACCAGAAAGACATGCATCAACTCAAGACTGATTCAAGGTCTAGGCAATTTTCAGTAATTTTTACTCAATGAGCCCAGCCAACAATTCTGCAATACATCTTCATGATCCGGCAAATACCGCCAAAGCTTACTCAAAATGCTATAAGGGCATATTCCAAATATGAGCAGATACAGTTGATGTATCACTGCATACCTTTCTTTCCTCCGTAATCCAAATTCCTAATACCAGTGAGACAAAAAGCTGATTTGATTTAGATCGTAAGTGAAAACTTATCTACTCACTGACTGTTGCTAATCATTAACTAACATTAACTTGAATTTCTAAAAATATGACACTTTTTAGGATTCCAAGAATCCAGCTATGGAATAGTACATTATACAAATAAATATTTTTAGCTAAAAAATTAAATTTGTCGTTTAAAAGCAAACCATTTTAGCGAGAATGTTTCAAAGCGTTACAAGTATAGTACTTTTTTCAATTTAAAAAAGAAAGCTCACATTCACCTGCTGAATGTAATTGCATAATGCAAATACATGCAGTGCATAACATTCTGTCTAACAATTGGCACTTAATATTCAACTCCACTAAAACAACTAAGCAATGTTAGTTTGTCTTGTGAACAGAAAAGCTTTTAAATTATATGTGAATCAGCAGCATTTGACAAAAACGATTTTAAATTATTTACACCATTCCATTTTAAACAAAACATACCTTGTATGTTAAAACATAAATAGGCTGTCACACATTGCCCATGAGTTTACATTCTATCATTTCTACAACTAAGACCCTTTTTGAAAAAACTCAAAGCAAGAACAGGGGTGAAGCAGTGATTACAATGTCCTTGAACAACAACACCATGAAAGTAATCTGAATAGTGTAAGACAATATCATGACATATGGTAACATTCTTAGTCAGCGTCAAAAACTGACAGCAGTAACTGCTGAGGTTGTTATGCGTAATATCTAAATAGCATTACGGTAAAAATTCTCCAGCTTGGGAACTCTTTAAAATGTGGGATACCCTAATTCAAGCTATAGTGTTGAATATTGTTCATTCTGAAGATTGACATTCATCCTATTTCTCAAATATCAGACACTGTGTTGTCTCGGATTTGCAGACTTGGCAGTTTACAAGAAATATCGCAAAATAGCCACCAATTCAACGTTTCCATGTTCATGTCTTCCCATAGTGTGCATCATTGAGGTGAATGATTATTTGTCATTGATCAAACCTAAAATTCTCCACTTTGGACAGTCTCTAAACTTTGGGACACTGAATTTTAAGCCAAAGTTGATTTTTCTTTATTCTGAAGACTGGGACACGGATAATTCTGACATTCACTATATCTCTCAAATATTTGATACTGCATCTTGTATCAACAAAGACGGATATAAAATCATCAAAATAGCAGCCAATCCAAAATTCTTTTCGCATAATTCTTGAATTTGGGACAACCAATATTGCCTATTTCTAAAACTCTGTACATGCTCAGACCAAGAGTAAAGTAATAAATTTTTCATTGCCCCAAACGGGAGAATTTTACCCTAATAATTGAATTTGGGATGAACATTATTGCAGTGTTTGGAAAGTTCCATTTTTCGTCGCCATTGGCAACAACAAATGCGGAAATGGTGACTAGATATTCCAACGTGTTACCAAATAGCAATAAAAATTTCCAGAGCCGCCCTTGTTAAAGCTGATTCGACTATAGTGCGCAGATGATCAGTGACCACGCAGCGCTCCATTTGGATTAGCAACTCAACTATTGTCACATGGCAACTGTTTAGAGCTGTGGGCATGCAAGCTGTCACTTGCTGCAGAAGTACAGTCTGTTGGCATGACTAGAACAAGGTGTGTAAAAACTTCGAAGTTCTTTGAAGTAAGAGAGCAGTTAAATAGTTGGTTGACAAAAAATAGGTCAGAGGTTTTTTGTGTTTGGGATGTTATGTTCGAGTGTCTGCAACTCAACGAATTGTCAACGTGTGCGTCTGTCTTATTTCAACCGCCAGGAGCCGTTCAGTGTCGTTGTTGCATGAAATAAGTTAGACGATTAAAGACAACAATCAAAGGTGAGCAGACATATTAATTTATTAATAGACAACAAACACAATCACAAATGAAATATGCAAGTCATCAAAATCGTGGCGGGTCTACACTGGAGAAGTGCGTCATTTTGCAAGTCGCTTTTTTGGCAATCACTTGTAAACGGTCCATCGCCATTTGGCTAAACCAAGCAATGTGTACTTTTCGAGTGCTGCATTACTTATTTTCAAAACTTGGGACATCCTCCGACCTTGAGCAAAATTATAATTAATTCCTTCCCATGATCATGCTATCAAATTAAAATTGTAGTGAGCTGGGACGCCCAAATGACAAAGAGGCCAAATAAGCTAACGTTGTAAAACATTTTGTAGATAAAAGAAATTGCATTTTTTTCTTTACTAATTAGCCCCGTCATTTCCAACAAAGTTTATGGTTAGACTGATGTTGGTTTTCACACTCCCACTGCACTTAGGAGTTTGTGATTGGCTAAGTAGTAATATGCATAAAAAGCAACTAAATCATTCAGAAAAGATGACGTTATTGAGTTCCATCACGACAATATCTCTACTGGTAAGCTACGAGACCTAGCTCCAGATACCATCAGCCTTCTGATAGAAGCCGGGTACAAGAACACTGGAATCAATAAATCCCAGATCTCATGAAATATTAGTTAGGTCTGTCATATTTTGTAATTTAAAGTGACAACACCCTTGGAATGAACGACTGACAAAGGTGTTTTTTGTTTGCCACTGTTGTTTAGGTCCACTTATTAATTAATCCCAGTCTCTAACAAAAGCCTCTAACAGAGGCCAGGACTGGAGCTTAAGTTTGAAATTAGTAAATGCCCCCGACTGTATTGGAAACTTTACGGTACCTCTAGACTTCCAACCATCATACTGAATTCCTACTCAGCTGACCTTAAGAAGGACTAGCTTGCGCTAGACAGAATTTTTGGTTAAAAATAGGTAAAAGATGGTAGGCAGGTGGTCTGGTGCTTTTTGCAGTACACCGTAAGTGCTTAGGCAACACGACAGGGCCCATCACCTGTTTATAGCTCAGACACCTCTCAGCATGGCTTTCCTCATGGGAGAAGTCTTCCAACTTGCCTGTTTTTATCAGGAAATTGGAAAGACTATTTAACCTGTATGATCTGGCAATTTCCTCCAGGCACGTTATATGTCCATAAAATATAAGGCTGCGAAGCTTTTCAGTGATAGGCAGAGCAAATCCCTCCTAAATGTGGAGGAGTCTCAGCTTCAATGCCACACTTTAGGCAAATTGAGCATGTCACGAGGCTTTGCCAAGCTACGTTGGTGCCCAGTAACTATCTAGATCACCTGTCGAAAAAGCAAGCCTTCTGCTCAATGGGTAGCTACTGTATGTTACCTATAAATCACATCATTGATTTCTTTCACTTATTCAATGAAGGTAATGTACTGTTCATACCAATTGCAGTTTATAAGTTATCTCTTGGTCTAAATACTTTCAAACTGGTTGAAAACTGTAGCACAGTTACAAACCTCAGTGATTTTCCTCAGTGAGGTTTACTTTGCAAGCAGTTGCAACCATTAAAGCCCAGTATCAACAGTCAGAGAAGTTGTAAAAGTTATAATCCATTAGTTGACAAGATACTCACCAGGTGGTGCTTAACGAGCAAAGGTAATAGGCTTATGTAGGACCGTTAAGCCAAATAGCAACAAAACTATAGAATTTAACTCAGTGAAAGTTTAAATTTTCTAAAAGGCAAGGACTGTACAATTCAATGTTTGACTTCATACCAATCTGTCACTAACCTGACCACTTATTTTTAATAAATTTAGTACAAAAAGGAAGATGTAGCAAAACAGTAACGTTCGATACAAAATGTCCACCGTGAAATCTCTGGCAAAAACGCTGCTACAGTTCTATAATATATCATTTCGTTTTCATTTTATGCAATTTTGATTTCCCTGATAACAATCACAAAAGTCCCATTTCTAACAGCCCCTCGTGTCAAAATGGAAATTTCAAAAACAACAATTCCTAAAGACATTTTAGAGAACAATGCATAAAGCACACCTGAAAGTTCCAGATGAATCCGATTTTTCATTTCTTATGTATGTTGTTCCTAAGTTAGCAAAATTTGGTTATTTTCTAGGGTCCTACAAAAACTGAGTAGGCTGAGGGCAGACAGTAGTTCATCAACAAGTGGTGTGACTGAGGGCTGCAGGTGGCGACTCAATATGAATCCATGCACTAATATCACTGCTATCTCACCTAGTGAATTTTGACAGGCCCATATGCCAAGATCTTCAGCTCTAATATAACCCCAATCAAAATACAGAAAAACCTTCTTAATTGAGGACACAACATGGCCAACAAGTGAAATTTTATTTGATTATTTTTCCATGCAACATATGCAGTACCAAATTAAATGCTTTTCCATGTTCAAGTTTTATATGGCAGCTACTATCTGACAAAGTTTTGAAAAGGTGTAGGGATTCACAATAATGTTAAAAGCTTTTGGAAAATGAAAAAGGTGATTTTCAGACAATTATTTTTGTCTGAAATTTGTAAGATTTTACCCTAACCGTACCCATTAAACTTAATGCTTCTGTTTGACAAACGCCCAAGTCCCAATCTTACACAATTTCATTTTTACAATATAAACCAAAAAGAAATGTTGATTTAGACCACTGTCCATTATGAAACGAGTATCAAATAATATTATTATTTATTCAATTTGGAGATGATTCCAAGGCTTCGAACGTATCCGCAGTTCGTCATTACTTGAAATCAAGACTTCAGCAAGTTGGCTTGTTGTTACAGCGTCTCATTTTATCTTCCAAGAGCATGGTTTCAACGAATAACAAACTGTCAGTACTTTGCAAGTTAAAAGAAAACTCTCATGAGAGCAAGGAAAACGTTGAGACCAATTTTATGGCAGTAACTTGTCTTAACCAAAAGTCAGCTTTTTGGACAGAATATTGGTTTATAGACACTTTTAAGTCACCAGGTAGTGCTGCGTTTCATCTTAACCATTCAAATTTTAATTCTTCAATAATACCCACAGCTTAAACTAAAATGGTGATGTCATAACAAATATGTCAGATTATCAGTTATGATACAAACCAAGATCATGGTCAATTTTTCATCATTAATCTAAAAGCATCTTCAGAAAAAAAACCCAGAAAAACTGCATTACCATGACAAATTTGACGATTGTGTTTGGCAACCTGAAAATAATCCTGTTGCCACGAAGTTGCAACTGTCAGTATCAAAGTCATATATAATAATTCCGACAAAATTTGTTTCAAAGTTTTTAATCAACTTCCAAACTTTAAATTGCTAACAGATTTCTTAGGTTTAAAGTCTTTGGTTCAGAACTGTTTCTCTCGTGAAATTAGAGCATTTGCCATCACAGCAGTCAGCACACATCAAAGATGCGCTTAAATTACATCACCATTGTATTCAATCGACTGTTCTATCTTCGTTGGCAGGAGGAATTAAGTTAGAGATTGAATGGTACATATTATTTACCGGGGAAATTGAAGAGGTATGCGAAAGTTTCTGAGAGCGGCACATTTTTTTTCGTGGCCGATGATTTCGACGTCAGTTTTGGCGACCTCAGATTTTGTTTGGAGACCAGGGATTTTCGCAAAGTCGCCAAATGTGACTTGGCATCAAGCTAGGTGTTGAGCACTCTACTACATGTAAAAGTAAATTCTGTTTCCCCATTTGAACTTGATTGCTGTTTTTCAGGGTATGAACCATGGTAAGAACTCAATTTCTCAAATGCTAACTAAATTTTTCCCCCTGCATTTGCGTTAACTTTATGTAGATATATACGTAAAGCAAATTCAATGAGAATTTTAGCATAATGTTAACTGATTGACATAAAACTAACTAAACAATACAAAATAAAACAATTTTATTACATGTCAAATCAAACTCAAAATTAGCCTTAATCAATTTAATTTTAACATTAGAAACCTCCCCAAACAAAAACTAATGACAACTCATAAAATAGCCACTTTATTAAAAAAAATAATCTGCCCAAACAATGCACATTCCCTACACAACTTTGAACAGTTCCAAGGCCTAAGAAAGTTAAACTGAAATGACAATAAAAAGTTTTTGTTGTTTACAACACTTGCATTTGCAAACTCATCTGACCGGCAAAAGGTGAAGACGGAGAAAAGAGGACGAGTCTATGGTATTGAGAGGGGTGGTCCGAAACCCAGTGAATGCCAAAACCCCGTCTTTAGTAAATGGTAAGGTGAAGAAACGGTATTCACGAAGACAAATGAAGATAAAACAGTGAGAATGATGTAAAAATTGGTTAATTCTAGAGTTAAACTACGAAATAAATGACAACTTGTCGACATCTCGACAGCCTTTGGTTGAAATCCCATTCACGATTCAGTCACGGTGGCAGACGAACATTCTAAAACTTTTGTGAAATTTTGTTCTAAGACGTTGACGGGATTTTTGACACTTCTCTACATAGATCATAAGACACCTTTTCTCCCATGAAATTTTGAGCCGGGGAACGGTCCTAATCAAGAGTGTTAAACGATAACATTGAGACACAAACCTTACTTGTCTTTGTTGAATCTTCCAATCTGTGCTTGTTGACCAATTTCTCGTTTGGAATACGAGATCGAGCGTGAAGAATCAAACCGTGCCAAATAAATAACACTCACGTTATTTTCACTGCAATTCTAAAATGTCAAAAAAGAGAAGAAACGAACTTTTATTCTCAGCATGTTGTCATTTTAAGTCGATCATATCTCTTCTTTTACTTTAATTAGTTGTATTAAACTCATAAAGCAAAAAGTGAGCTTGGGGGAAAAAACATTGGCTCTGTTTTTCGGAACTAAAATGGCGGATTCGCGGAAGTAGAAGTTAGGATTCCGCCCACAACTCGTTCTTTTACTTCCCAAAACGTATTTAGCTTGGCGTGTAAGTGAGTTGAATGCTGGTACACATAATGTCTCTTAAATGTGATCACTGTCTCAAGTGTTTCCCCTTCACTTCCAATCACTGGTATCCAGGGCAAACACCAGAGCGTATTTCGATCTTTTCAGTTTCAGCAATTGCAGCCCTACGGCTATGTCTACGATCATGAGTGTGCTGAAAAAACTCGAGATAAGTTCCCGTGGGCAAGGCAGGACAGGAGTAAAGACCAATTTGGCCTGTCCCTGGTTTTCTGTGATAACTTGATTTTGAAAAATGGATGGAATTCACGTAATATGACTTCTTCATTGGGTTAGATATTCCGAAGGGAATTTCCGTGTGCGTTTTTTTATGTTTCATATTCTTGCATACTTTTGAACACTTGGGCAGCCAGAAGTATTTACCATGAGGGCTAAACATTGCATTGTGTGACCATGCGTTCGCCTGTGTTATGCTGGTAAAGATACCAAGGGAATTTGATAACCTGTATGTGAGCCAATATGGTGTTCACCTTGCTGGTAATGCGCCTGTCCGTAGGAAAGGGGTGAATGTTGTACACTTGCTTTCGGTGAATCATGTGATCTCTGTTAGCCACTCGCTAACGGGAAATTGCCTATAAGCTGAATGGTTTGCAGGCTTGCCGGTTTTATTGGGGTTGCTTGCTCGATTCCTGGTTTCGGTAATCTCAACAATTACGACAGGTGCTTATCTCCAGTATTCTCTCACCAGATGAAAGGTGTTTATAAAACACTGTGACTAGTGGTGTAAAGTCAACTTTTAGGTTTTGAGTTACAATCTGCCAGCTGGTAACTAGAGTGTACCTATTACGCAGAGTCATCATTGAATGTTTAGTTTAGTGTTTCAATTTCCCTATCAAGTTTGGGACTGCAGAAACAAGCTTGAAACTTGCCGTAGTGTCTTGCAATAACGCAACATCACAAGCCCATGAAAGCAATACTCCGAGAAGGAGAGTCCTCGAACTCATAGATTGGAGGCGTGTCAAATGGTCTACATGACCAAGAATAGGCGTCCTTAAAAGTGCCTTCTTACCCTTGTAAATATTCATCTGAGTTCATAATTTTGACACCTAAAAAGTATACAGCTTGGTTATCTTTGGGTAAGAGTTTGTCAGTTTCAGCTGAGCATTGCCTTATTTCAGTTAGAAAATTTGTGCTCTCGACTGAACTGTTAATTGAAGGAGATATGAAATATTTTTAGCGTTATGCGCTTTTTAATGTCATTGTTAATTCAGTAATATCTCACCAATTTAGGGCACAATATGGCCGACAGGTTAAATTTTTTTCATCATTTTTGCTAAGAAAGATACGTTGTACCAAATTTAAGGATTTTCCATGTTTAGGTTTTGTACCAAAACTACCATCAAACAAAGTTTTGAAAAATTGAGGATATTCGCTACAAGGTTAGAAGTCCTTGAAGAATGAAGAAGGCATTTTTGGCAATTATTTTTGCCCTAATTTGTTCAGATTTTACCGTACTCATGTGCAAAAGAAGTGAAGTAATTCGTGGAAGCAGCTAATGATCAGCTCATTGCGTGTACAATACATTTATTAAAAATTACGCAGCTTAATAAACTGTTCGCAGTCATTCCACACTAGACACAAAGCTCCTTTTTATATTCTCTACGATTTGCCTGTTTTATTTAAAATGGATGTACAACAGGGTGCCGTTCAAGAAGTGAACTAATAGTTTAGACCACTGTCTGCTTTGAAATTAGTCTCAACTTGGTTCGCAAAGAACTAACTGACAATTCATTATTCCTTGAGACCATGCTCGGCACCAGCATGTGAACCCTGGTCTCTGGCTAAAACAAAGTGTCAATTTTTTTGAAGCCCTTAGCAATAATACAAGAACAATTTCATTACGGTAAGTGGTCTAAATCAAAAATTGTTTTTTGTATTATAAAGAGCATTCAAAACTGTTTCATTTACCGTATTGAAGTAATTTCCAGCATCCCAGCCCCACATTTCTGAGTTCCCAATTTAAGCACCCAGGACAGTGTCAGAGAAGTATAGTATTTCCCAACTTTTGAGCTGTGTAGTATCACAAGAAATAACTTCCTTCTTTTCAGGAAATTCACAATGGCGATTGCATATAGTCTCATCGCCCGTGGGTTTACCATCTTGTGCTCTCACCAGATTGGTAATGGTGACTTTGAACGTGTGGCTGAACAGATGTTGAGAAACATACCAACAGACAGGGATACCAAGACGACTTATACGGGAAATAACAAGTAAGTCACTTATTATTTAACAGGTCTGATAAAAGCTGAAAGATACTGTCGATCAGTGAGAATTTTTTAATCTTTGCAGTGGTTATTCTTCTTAACTTTCCTTACCTGAATCTGTTTTTTCATCTTTATTTCTTGTATCTCGGTAATTTTAGCTTTCGTTTTACCATGCCTAATTATGAAAGGCTCATTAAGATTTCGCTGTTTGATTAGTTGTCTTTAGGCCCTTCCCCGTACAGTTAACTTTGTTACTATTGAACCTTTGATGTTAACCGTGGTTAACCGTGAAGTTAAGCAATAGTGTTCCCATCAGCTTCACAGTTATAGTTCAGCAAAGTTTTTGCAACTCCGCGCTAATATGACCATTGGTCATTTGCCTTGCTGTTTTTGTCAGTGCTTGTCACATTTTGTACTCATATTTATGAGCGTGCCAAGCCGTGATATGCATTAGATTTTAGTTTTAGTTTGACGTTGCCATTCATTTTTGTGACTACGTGTCTTATGTTGGTAATGTAGTGTTGTTTTGATTTTTCGTTTTAGTTTTGTGTTCCATGTTTTGGTTAACAACGGCATAATCTATATGTGCGTAGCTAGTTCTGACTTTGGACAGAGACAGCCGTATGCCTACCTGTCAGAGGTATTGTATTAATTTCAACCTTTATTTTACTATATTTGTTCTTTGATGTAAACTTTAGTTAAGCCACATGAAAGCTTGTGTGCTGTATTCATCTTCAATTTCGTCACTCACAGACAGTCAACCTTTAAACCCCCACGCAGCGCTGTCTTTGAAAACCGTAGTTTTGGTTCAGATTTTGGGTGGGTAGAACCTTTGGTTTTGGTTTCGTAAGGTGGTGAGTTATGTTTTTTCGTGATTGTTGCCTAATTTAGTGGTACGTGGGTCTAATTAAACTTCCTGTTAACACAATAATACTGTCAAGACGATTCAAGACAAATGTTCATTTGTTTATTTGTCATCCCCTGTTGAGCTGCAGACTTTAACATAAAGCATGATACAAAGTCAAGTTGGGCACTGCGACTGGCAATTTTACCAATGAATGTGCTCGACTATTGTCATTTATCTTTGTCCTGTTTAACATGAATATGCATGACATTAGGACAAGTGATCTATTCTGATATATTAACATTTTAGTATGAATTGCTTGTTCTTAAATAAGTACATGAAAAAAAAAATTCCTGAAACAATCATGAGTGTTTCCTTCAGTGCTTAACAATCACCTGTTGACTGTCGGAGAACTCTCCGGCTGGTCGATTATGGAACTCTATTGTAGAAATAGGTGCGAAAACACTAAGCAAAGAATTATAAAATTTAAAAGTCTTTGACAGTTGTATGCATAAAAACAGCGTGAGGTTGTTATAATCCTGCCTTATCATCAGGAAACTTTCCATTTAGCCGCTTTCAGGGGTGAATCTATTCTCAACTTGTTTCTTGATCGAATTAGAAGATATATCTGTACTTGGAATGGTTCCACAGTTTAATTGTTGAGACCAGGTTCAAACATCCATCTTGTCTTGAATGTTCTCGAGCGATTACAAACTGCCAGCTATTGCCAAGCCAGCAACGACTTCTCATTTGAGAATGAAACGGGGGGGCACCATTTTTCGTGACGAGTAGTCTAAATTAGATGTTCGTGAGCTTATATCGACTTTAAACAGAAGCTCATTGCTTACATGTGAAAAGTTATGTATCACATGTTGTTTTACCTTCCTCAGATCCAGCGCCAGTTTCAGAATGGTGGCCATGCCAGTCGTGCACATTTTGTTGGTCCAATGGATCTACAAGGAGATTTTGGGCGTGTTCTCGCCTTGCAAATGGTACTGTTTGTTCGTAATCATTCAGTTAATAAGAGTTCAAGCCCATGCTACATCAACTATTTCTGTTGGCTACACACTAATGTCATTGTTTTTTCTTAAAAAGGTTTCAAATTATAAATGTATTATTCCTCTAGAAATGCGTACTAAATTCACTGCCACATGAAGTTACTGAGCACCAAACTAATCTGATATGACCCATAATTCATATACATTCACATAAATTTTGATAACTTTGTTGTTTACACGTAAAGCCACACTCACGTCATATTATGAACCCATTTCAATTAAACTGAGTCAAAGCGATCTTGGTTACTAAATTAAAACTGCCTGTGGGTTCTCTAACTTCGTATTGGCTTGTATTATTGGAAATACGTAGTTAATTGAAAAAGTGAGTATTTGGTTTCAGAGTTTCAGTTTACACTGACATCAAAATTAGTTGTACTTCCTGTATTCTACATTTATGCGAATATTGACTTGGGCATCCAATACATTCTTGATTGAAAATGGTAAAGTGCATTTTAAATTCTTTTTTAAAATTAGGACTCGAATTTAAAATTCATTTTGTATGTTAAGATTTTATTCTCTTGGAAATTACATTTTAATTTTTGTTGGCGGATTTATATAGGTTTGTTTGTACCTCATGCACTTTCAGGAGAAATTTTCCACGTCGCAGCCCAACGACGGTGTGTCTCAGCTTCGCGCGCAGGTCGACGAAGTAAAAGGCGTGATGACTCAGAATATTGAAAAAGTTCTGGAACGTGGTGAGAAACTGGACGACTTGGTGGACAAGACGACAGAGTTGGAAGAAAGTGTGAGTGACACAGATGCGCTATCAATTTTTACCTGCGCTTCCAAAATTATAGATATGATAAAATTTCTTCAAATTCCAGCAAAAGTTTTTTCCTTTGCTTTTCTGAGGCTTACGACAGGATTTATATTCCTCATGATTCCAGAATATTTAATAAGTTATTCTTGGCTTGAGGTCAGTTGGAAACCAGAAAAAAATGAACTTAATTGATTTGAAAATTAATCAGAATTGTTTTCTTTGGAATGTTGATAACTTTCAACTAGAAAAGAAGGTTTCTATGGTGCAAATTTTTAAAGTTAACTCCAAACATCCATTTGGAATGTATGTGGCACTGGCGAGTGTGCCCACCACGAGAGACTTAAGTGTACACACTTTCAGGTACTCAAATGGATGTTTCGAGTGCATGTTAGAGAGACGCCATGTTTCCATGCTCTGTAGTTGTAAATAGGGTCTGTTCCCCTGGAATATAAGGGCAATAATGAACCCTTAAACATGGGATCAGAAATACAGAATCCTTACCGCTCTCCACAAAACTCCACGCATTGCTAGAATTAAATTAATTCAATGAAATCTCACCACAGAAGTTGAACTGCAGCCACTCATAGGTACCCACTAGAAACTGCGCATGTGTGTGTGTGTGTCAAAAGTTTTCTGTCCGTTGTGATAGTTCTGTTGGTGTGTGGTATGTTTTGTGGAGAGTATTTTAATACTTAAAACTGTTACGCTCCCATTGGAAGGGATTCGTTCCATGGCATGTGTGTTGTGGCCCATCAGACGTGTTGGGTTTCCATTGAATGGAAAAAGCAATGAATTTCAATGGTTGGAATGTACGTAGCATTGGCGAGTCCACCAACCACAAGAGCCACATGTGCAAACACTTCCAGGTACTCAAATGGATGTTTCGACTTAACTTTAAGAATTTGCACCATCTGATTGGTCAATATTCAATTGTAGTCTCCAGTAAAGTTTGATGGTCTCGACATTTTGATGTCAAGAGATTGTGTATTGTTTTCTGTGTCTGTTGAATAGCAATTTGCGATATAGAGGCTGTACAATGACATACGCTTTATCACTAGATGGTGCTAGAGTTCTTGTTTTACGCTGTTCAGCTCCACCTTCAGTTCACTCCTGCGGTTTGGTTGGAGATTTAAGACTGGGATTTCACATCATTGTTTTTGCAGTCATCATACTGTCAAGTTACCATTGCTGTGAGGTATCGGGACCCTCTGTGTCTCAAATTTGGAACAGAATATTGGCTTCATTTCCATGTGAAAAACATTTAAAATCATGCGTAGTTTCCCTCACCAGGCCCAAAAATTTCCCTCGGATGATCGAAAATTCTCCTCCAGGTTTTTGTTTTTCAACTCAGCCCAACTAGCTCACCAGAAATTGAGTCATTTGGAAATAGCATTCGTGTGCTCAGAATATTTTCACATGCCTCCTGTCATTACTTCTACAGAAAAGAGGTTGAACCAACAAGCGTGTTGTCTGTTTACAATTTTATTGGATATTCTCCCACTCGTGGTATATTTGTCGATGCTCCTGGTAATTATTTTTGGGGTTATGGTCTCACTTGTTATACTATGGATTTGCGATTTGATAACCTTTCGTCTCATAAATTTGAAAATCTTCCATTGTTTCAGTCAAAGACATTTCAGAAGACGGCACGACGCGTGCGACGTAAGTACTGGTGGCAGAATATGAAGATGAAACTTATCATCGGCTTCGTTGTTCTGATCGTTATTGTCGTCCTCGTCATCATTATCCTGTACTCCACGGGAGTCCTCGGTGGAAGCGGAGACTCTCCCAGTGTCGCGACGACACCCGCCGCGACAACCATCAAAGCTGGGTAATGTGGAAGGAATCTGTACACATACTGATGCTTGGTGAATGGGGACACTAGAAATGGACTACATCTCATCTTGTTAAAGTTGGACTGACGTTATCCTGTGCAGTGTTTTGTTTCCAAAAGTAATTTATTGACATTTTTACGAGTAACATCAAACAAGTTGTGGGATACCGGTTATCCAAAGCTGGTCAACCAGTGCATGTGGTTATACGACCTCTAGACATCACTTAAAAGTAGCGTTTCAAGCATAAAGAAGTTCCATTGTGTCACAGATACAAGTATATGATAAAGCGTCTATCTAATGTCAGTCGTCGGGTTACCGAGCAGATGATCGCTTACATGGCTCGAACCCTGCAAATCTATGCTCTAGGAGACGTACGCATCGGTTTTTATTACAGGATTAAAGACCAAGTTGAAAGCGTGTTTTGTCGAACAAGGACTAAATCTGCAACTTAAAAATGTGATTGCCAATTTAAGCATCAATGTTCACTGACACAAAAGACAAATTTAATTTCACTGAAGTAATTCAGTATGATTAGCTGTAAGGACACAAACTAGTCATTCAAAATGACTCAGTTATTTTAAGGGCTTGTATGTTTACAGATGTATCTTACAAAATTTCTGTGACATCACTGGCTCTCTAAAATACCCAAATGGCATTTATGTTTCAAATGAGTAATGACTCATCCGTTTACATTCTTACAATTGCGTAGCTCAAGTGAGCGTTTTCAACCACTCAGTGTTGTGGTCGTGGTCGAACTGCCATGGATGTTTAATTATTCACAAGTTCGCTAGAGTTTAAACACCTGTACGTCTTTATTACGATCAGTTTAATGGTAATAGTCTGAAATAACGTGCCCCAATTTCGAGAACCAGTTTTCTCCACTGAATAACGGGCATCAAACTGATTCTCAAAATACTGGCACATTACATCAGACTATTGCCCATTTTTATTGCATATCTCTTGTTTTGATGTCGTTGCCATGCAGATGTCTTCGCAGACTATCCAACCAAAAGATCAATCATACATGCTCTATGCGTGTTCCCTACAAGTTGCTACCTATTTATCCTATACGTGCACACATTTGATTTTACAGAAGCCAACATGAGCTTAAGAACATTATTACAATGAGGAACTCTTAATGAATTAGGTCTTGCAAGTGAAACAATCATTTTGACTGTTCAAATTCAAGCATTCAAGTTGAGTGGGATCCTTATATTATGAACTAAACTTTTATGGGGAAGAGCTTTGTTTCTTTGTGATTCTAATTTTTTACTTCTTCGTGAACACCTACTATTGAATGCAGTTTCAATGGTGAGAAATCATAAAATCCCCAGGATGTCGTGGAGATTTTTGAACCTGTTTATTGTTTCGCAGTTGAAACTAATGGTAATGATAATATATTTTTGTATGTTAAACATTTTCAGTTGATTGACTGTGTGATGTTGAAGTGCATGTCTCAGTCATACGAAAACATTTACCGGTATTATGTATTCAGATTTATTTACAAGAGCGACTTTAAACCAGTCTACCATCACAAGTTCCATCTTCAATTTAGACTATTTGCCATAATAGGAAATTGGTTTCAAATTCTTCCTTGGTTAAATTGGAGGTGATTTCAGGACTTCAGAAGAAATGAAAGTTCATTGTTGCTTGGGAATCGGTTTTAGAAGTTGGCTTGTCACGGCGTGTCATTTTATGCGCCGAGCGTAGTCTTGAAGAAGAGCAAACATTCATTTCTTTGCAAACCCAGAACTCCTCACCAGAGTAAGGAACAAGTTGAGACCAATTTCAAAGCGGTATGTGGTGTAAGTCAGAAGTTTGTTTCTTGGATGTTACACTGGTCTGTAGTCACTATAATGTTATTGATAAGTTGGTAGTTTATATGATACTGGCCTGTGTTGCATAAAACTTCAAAATTGTCCTCTGAACAAGTTTGATTATTGTGACGTCATTGTTGCTTGACAAGGTATAACTTTTATGCAACTGGGCCTTGATGTGTAAAATTTGATTTAACCTGTGCAAACAAGTATAGTAATCCAGAATTATTGACGTGAACTTTGTCTGTGGTTTGTTAAAAAATTGATTTGAAATATTTGGCTAGCAGTGGTTAGTAAATTGTATTCGGCCATTTCAGAGTATTTTCATTTGATGCGAGGACCTTTATTTGCATTTTCAATTGATATAAGCATTTCTAAAACTTGGCACTATCTTACCTTGATATATTGTTGCACTTGGTTTTGTTGTAATTTGAACCATTCTAAAATGTAAATATACCATAAAAGATACTACGTTGATGTTAATTTCAGTCACAGAAATGACTACTCTTGCAAAAATCACCGTCAACTTCTGCAGTGTACATTGTGATCCTGCGACTTGAGACAATCAAGTTCAGGGCCTATTAAATAGCCTGTACACTGCACAACCGGTTATGGCAGGAACTTGGTTCCTTGATATCCATGGCTCATTGCGTGACCTTGGTAACGTAGTTATGAATAAAGTATAACCAAATAGGTATTTTAAAGTGCTTCTTTCGTTTTTGTAGCAACCAAGCGAGGCGTTTACCTATAGCAACTTTAGCTCTCACACAATACCTCTATGTGACCCCAAGTTTTTTCATTTTGAGTAGATGAGTTTTGCAGGTTGAACAAAAAGTAACCACACTGGATTGTCATGAAGTAAAGTGGTACTAAAATACACTGTGCGACTGTCTGGTGTGTAACTGAAGTTTGCAATACAAACAAAACATTTCTGTCTTGTATACGTGTAACCAGTATATTCAATAAAATATTTTATTACAAGGTCAATCTTCATTAAAGTTAGCATTACAACTTTGCATCCTGTTTTCCATCAAAAACAAAATAGTCTGTAAATAACAACGAGCAAGTTGTAAGCAGATCAACGTTTTTGAACAACAGCAAAAGTACAGTCGACCAATGACAATGGTAAAGACATCAAGTGAAGAAAATCGGGTGCTATAAATGAAGACGCACAAATTCCCCGTCACGTGACAAATATTATCGGAGATAAATAGTACCAAACATTGTTAACCACAGACTTCCAAATTCACACTTTTTCAGAATACTTTTAAGTATTAAAATACCATCTTCATCGCATCGTAAATTTAAAAAGTGAAAAGGAGCATCAATCAAAAATATCCAAGCATGACATGAAACCATCCACAGTAGTTTGGATCGAAAGCTTTTTAAACCACTAGCAGTAACCAGCAAACATTCCTACTTTAAGTACCAACTACAGAGTACTCGTTATCCAATTACGTGTGCTTTTCATCATGCAGAAAATTAATTTAAAACTGAGGAGACGATACCTCTCTCACTGTGCCTCAAGTAATCTAAAAGCATTTTATTTACAATACAATATACAACACATCCTTAGAAACAGTATTCACAAATCCGGTACTGAACACTACCATGTGTGCTATATGGAAAATAGTATAGTTTACAGGATTTACCTATAATTAGAGAAATACTGCTATTGGCCAATTGCCCCATAGAGCCTGGAAATGAGAGTAAACATGGAAATGCTAATTCAATACTGTCATCGCAATGTGCCATTAGCACTTTCAATACACCAAACACCTGAAAGTTTGAACCCTGGCAAGCAAACACAATGACATGACGACACAGTACATCAATGATAATTGCCCTCATCTCAATACACCATTTTTGATCACAAGTCATGTAGGTAAGTCAAAACCCAGCAAAGTCTAAGACAAAATATGCCAGTCTTCCATAATTGCCAATAACACCGTGTACTCGCAAACACCTATCAGTACCAGACTACTTCTTAAGTAAAATTTCTGCTCAAGAATAAACCAACAAAACTTGCTCTGGTTAACACATACACTCGACTTTCAGCAGTTGTCAAAAATAAGTGACTAAAAACAAGAACAGACTCCCTTCAGAATCACACACGCAATGAGAGAAGACACACATCACATTAGGCAAATCCAGTCCAACATCTAGAAGCCACTTTCTCAGCACAGCATCAACATACCTGACCAACGCTAGCACCATGGTCACTGCATGCTAAAGACACATTTCAGAACACAATGTTACAAAAACCTCAAGGCAAATGGGCTGAAAGTCATGCTCGACACACTTAACTCAGTTTACCTCTATAGTCTGGAATGAGTATCCAACACTTTGAACATGTTTTGACTAGAAAAGCACAGTAAACCTCTGAACCTCAAAGTGGATTTCAAGCCAACCACGTGGCATGGTTCAGTTAAACATTAGAATTTCTAATGACGCGACTTCCCAATTTTCAAGTCCATTCTCACGCAAACTTTACTGGAATCTGACTCTCAAGTCCGAGTTACAGTTGCCATGCATTTTAATGCCAAGCACTTTGACTTCAGTGTTTATTCTTGGAACCAGTGTCCATATCTACGTCTCACTGAATGTAGACCTGCAGCTGATGTGCCATCTGTATGAGGACCTTGATACCAGGCATGAATGAGCTGATCTCGGAGAAGTTCCCCTGACTAACCATCTGTGTGTGGATGGAAAGTACTGACTGGTAGTCGTATTGCTGGATGGCTTGTATGATCTGATGGAGACCCAGTGTGACATTCTGGGATAGCTGCAATGATAAAAGAATGATAATAATAACAATAACAACAACAACAATAATAATAATAATAACAGTATTATGATGAATAATCCCCCGACTCTATTACTATGTAAAGCATTTATCTATCTGAGTCAACAGTCATATCACATGACCTAATAATCACTAGCGGACTAGACCAGCAGCAAGAGTGCTGCCCTCACTGGGACTTCAGTCCTAGACACTACATGGCAGCCACTCACCTGGTTAGCGCGTAGTTTATCGTATAAATTGTCCAGACGTTTCGTCACATCATCCAGTTTACGTTTCATTTGCTAAAAGATAACATTCGGTACGTGTTAAATGCAATACAACATCAATTAGAGTGAAGTAACCGTACATCTTTCTATTAAAAGTCAAGACTGTACAATCTATTTGAATAATTTCTGAAATAATTTCCGAAACAACAGGTCAAAGTCAATTTGATAAATTGATAATTATTCTGGCCATCAAGACGGGCCTGATTTTAAGCTCTCACAGCAAAAAGACATCAGGCACACCAAAGTCAGGAGTTCGAGTTATTTTCATGTTAGTCCATTATCGTGATAAGATTCTATTCAATATGAGATATTTCAATTGCATTAAATGAAAGTTAAGGTGATGTGTACTCAATAGCCAAATATCTGCAAAAATGTTGATTTTAACTAAGTAAATGTATATATTTTCTGAAAGTAGAAAGCCAATAGAATTTGATTTTTGATATTTGATAGCAAAATGACGGTATCAATAACACGAGCAAGTTTCATTTGATATAAATTTCAAGATGAAATTTCAAACACACTGTTCCAGTTTTCCATCTAATTTTATTTTTGTTTTATGCAACTTTGAGTTTATTTCAAAGTTCTGTTTTTTGATAGCATTTTAAAAACAATTCCTATTAACATTTTGGAGACCAGTACATAAAGCATAAGATGAGAAAAGTTCGTATGAATTCCCTTTTCCAATTTTGACATTCGGAAGTTGGCCCAATTTAGACATTTCCTAGGGTCTTACATGATAATAAAATCATCAACTTTACTGGAACTTTTCTCTCTACTCGAGAAGCATTCCATAGACCAGCTAGTAGGTTTAATTCACTTACCGCATTTGTAGCTACAGCTTGACATTTCTCCACCAGCGTAGTGAGAATGTCTTGTAACACTTGGTGCTCAGCTGGTATTGGAGCTTTGGGCTTGGGAGGTTCTTGTACTGGGGGAGCACTCTGTAATGAAACAAACTATGTGTTATGAAGGCATTGAAAAGCAAGGGTAAGGAGGCTCTTGTGTGTGGGGGGGCACTCCCTCATGAGACAAGCTATGTTTGATTATGGCATAGGAGAATTGGGCTCTGGAGGATCTTGCATCGGGGGAGCATTCTGTAATGAGATTAATTATGTATAATACCAAGATCCGAGACTCGGGCTTGGAAGGCTCTTTTACTGGGGGGCAGTACTCTGCAATAAGATAAAGCCCATGTAATTATAGCGTTGGTGACTTAGGCTTGGAAGACCCACGTACACTGAAAGGAAAAGAACTAAGAAGGACGGCTAACCAAGTCAATAATGGTATTAGCTGTAATGTTAGGTTGGAAAAACATTTTAAAACAGTGGAGCACAACAAATGTCAGAAATACAGCTACACTGTTTTAGAAGACAACCGATGAATAAATTAATGGGTACCAGAAGAAATATTCAAATGGGATGGAAAGGCAACAGGTCTCTCCTCAGTAGCATTGCTAGATGACAGTGCCAATGCAAAGTTAGCTAAGCGCCATTCGTAAAGGAACCAAACAAGGAATTTGAGATACTTCATGATTCCCCTTTAAGTGGCTACCTCAATAAATGTCAAACAATCAAACTAAATGGCCTCTGAATTCTGCCCCTTATGACGGTAAAGCAAAGTCAAATTCAGAGTTATAGTAGCCAATTGTTATGATCACAAATGACAGGGAA
This sequence comes from Phoronis australis, assembly GCA_002633005.1. Taxonomy (NCBI): domain Eukaryota; kingdom Metazoa; phylum Phoronida; family Phoronidae; genus Phoronis; species Phoronis australis. The sequence goes on along the minus strand of NMRA01000127.1, from coordinate 356,078 downwards.
TAACTAGAATGTTGACAAAATGGAGATACCATTCGCCCTAACGACAGGGAAATAGCTTTTCGTCAGCTAACTTTCGTCCTTTTATCCGCATGCTCACCTGTGACTGCACCGGCTGCTGCGGCTGAGGTATGTGTTCTTGGGGGTTGTAAAACTGCTGTCCATAGGGGGCGCCCGGTGGCGTCTGCTCCGGCTGGGGTACTCCAAAGACAGGAGCAGTGATGGGAGCTGGAGGCTGGTATGATGGCTACAAAGTAAGAAACCCACTGATAAAAACACCCTTTCACAAAGCAACATGCAGACCTGCATGTTACCGACAAGCTTGTGATAAATGAGAGACACGATAACCACTAGATGGCACTAATGAACAATAGCCCTCTTTTATCATCTGTGAAGAGAAAGGTGTGCACCAGTGTGGATACCGGATAAGTTGAATGCTTCGATATAAACAGCCTAGACCACAGTCTTGATAGGACCACCTGGAGAATTTTAAGTTCTCCACTGCAAATTTGAAGTTTCGATCTAAATTTTCTGCCTTTTCAATGGAAGGTCATAAGAGTGTTTGGAAATGTTTGGAAATTCTGACAATGCAATTGGTGAATATAATACAATGATAATTAGAAGACGAATTCATTGAACACTGGCGCATGAATACCCAGAATTTTCTGTTGCTACGGTTTACTTAGAGTTTGACACTGAAATCCACTTTTAATGATCCAGTTTCGAGCATTTTCTTACCCAACTAGTGTTGGGTTCCACTATTTGAAATTCAATATGACACTGATACAGTCAATTTGATAGTGAGACTCAATCGATACCGATATTGAATACTATAACAAAATCAAACTTAGTAAGTTTAAAACACCACAATCACAGTGGTAATTTTATGTTATACATTTTAATTACACAAACAAATTGAATACAAAACATCTAAGGGCTGTTCCAGCAAAATCTGTATGGGAGGGGGGGAAGGCACTTTTATTTCGTACCCACCGCCCATATTTTTCATTTATTTCTCCAACCCATGACCCATAATTTTTTAATTATTTTTGATAGGTTAAAATATAAAATCCAACACTTGCAAACAAACTGCCACCAGGATGACCTGTTAAGAACTTAGATGATTGACAGACAAGAACTAGTCGTCTTGTCCAATATTGTCAAAAACTAAAGTAGCCTATGATCAATACTTTTGGCAGCCACCAGGTGTCTCTGTTCACCATGTGTCTATAATTTCAATGAACATTTTTTCAATTATAAGGATCTATGAATCTCAAACTGTCTCCACAAACTCTTTTATACTTCTATGTCAAGTGAATATTGGAACTTGTTTATCTTACTCCTCATACTTTTTTTTAAAAATCATCAATTTTCTTATATGTGCTAACAACAGTTTAGTGTTGCATAACTTTTCAATTCAATAGGACTGCAGACAAACAATTGGCTCATATCAAGTTGCCCATGACTTGATTAATGGCTTAGTGAACATATTGCACTCTGTTCACTGGCAATATGGGCTTTTTTGTTTTGGGATAAGTTAGGAAATTTGCCAATTGCATTTTGTTTTTAGTTTCGAGGGCTGGAGTAACCAAACTATCAACATTGACTGGTCAAAAAAGACCACCCATTTTTAATGCATCACTTCTTACAGGAACGACCAGCCATAATTTGCGTTTTTTTCCTAAGACAACCACCCATGAATTTTTATTTCTACTGCCGTCCCCCCCCCTCCCACACGGATTTTACTGGAACAGCCCTAAAGAAAAATCGCTGAAGTGCATGATTTTTTAAAAACAAGTTTTTGCAATAAAAAATAAAATTGTAAGCACATACTTATAATGAAGGGGCTTGTTCCAAGTAAACTTGACTTAGCTAAGACAAATCTTAAACTTATATCAATTTTAAGATAAACTTAAGTTTCTCTTAAGTTCTAATCTTAAGTTTGATTTAAGTTTTTGACTTAAGTTTTGTCTTAAGTTTAAGTTAAGTTTTTGTCTTAATTACCAGATGTGGAAGTTTCAAAGTTTGGAGGTTGAGACGAATCTCAGGCTTAACTCAAACATGAACTTAAGTTAGTATCTTGGAACGGGTCCAAGGTCTTTCAAATATTCTCAAGGTTAAAAGCTGAATTTCAAGGTCAGAATTAAATTCAAAGACTATTCAAGGCCAATGCTCTAAACCCGAGGGCTTTTCAAGACTTATGAACCATGTAGATTTATTTGAAAAAATAACATGAAAATATCATATTAGCCATCCTTTCAGTTTTAGAGGCATAAATTGAGCATCAAGTAATTTTTGTTTCCATGTTAAATAGGTATTAAACGTTTCAGTATTCAGTACAGTAACATAACAGTGAACCTGTGTTGCAAACCCTACATACATTACCAGCACCACGGGCCTGTGGTGCCAACCCATATACATTACCAGCAAAACAGACCTGTGGTGCCAGCCCTATATAAATTACCAGCACCACGGACCTGTGGTGCCAACCCTACATACAGTAGCAGCACTGTGGATCTGTGGTGCCAACCCTACACCCACGCAAACCAGACATCACTGTCCAACCCATCACACAGCTGAAAGTCTAGAGTTAACCAACCTGCTCCGTCTTTTTTCCTGTGACTATGGGAGGGTCATTCCAGCCAGGTTCCATATTGTCATCCGCATACCTGCTGACAACAGGAGCACCTGTAAAAACATGGAACATAACAGCTGAGTATAAAATAAGGAATCGAATATTAAACATGAATTGGTGAGTGTCAAAGATAATGGCTATTGCTAGTGCCATGAAACATTCACACAAACACCACATCAAAGAAGAGCATTGCTACACTCTGGAATTAACACAATTCACAAAATAAATGGATTAAGGTCAACTAAAAATACAATTATAGCTAGACAATAAAATACACTGAAGATAGACTGAAATGTTTAACTGAATTAACATGCCTGGTGATTTGCAATATGCCAGTAGTTCCGAGACAAAGTCATTTTTTAAATCTTTACACCTAGTTATGTTGGACAAATACAATTCATAACATGCATTGCAAACAAAGCTTTAGACTGGCAACTATGGTTGCACTAAAAGCAAACAAAACTTTCAGGGGGCACCTAAACTACAATCAAAGCTCCCTTACAAAACCTCGTAATCTGTTTTGTAAACAATGTGCAATCTGAATATGTCTAAACTGTGGTCGACTCTACTGTGTAAAACCCGATTATCCTAAAAAGTTTTAAAGCCAACACTCACAGAGATTAGCAGTTGTTTCTTGGACAGTTAACAACTTCTGTATTATACTCAAGCAATAGTACAGCCATTAAAAACTAACAGAGAACCCAATTAGATAATTGTTTTAGCTATCGGCCAGTCACCATAACTCAATCAGCTATTTAGACCTTTTTCATGGTATAAGTTTACAGGATATGCTAGTCTGAAGCTCTAGTGACCAATGAACAAACTCAGTAGCAGAGCTCTCACTGGGAGATTCCACGGTATTAATCCCCTAAATTTTGAACAAAAATTCACTGAAATTACCCTCGCACAATATGCTCTACCTAGAAGGCAATTGTGTAATATTTACAGCATAGTGGAAGAGACAAAATATTTTTAAAATAATTACATGACTCGACACATAGAGCGATTCTACTGTGTATTTGCTGGTAGGGTAAAATATCACGAAATTCCCCTCCTAGATATGGGGGGGGGAGGATATTGACCTAAACTGGGAAAGAAATTGGAGGAATTTTTTGTCAGTTATCATCATTGCAGGACAGTGTCTGCAGCCTCCCACACTACCACGCATGGCCAAAAGGTGGAGCTTTGCATGCTGTTTTGTTACAAAACGACCTAAGAAAAGCCATCTTTTGCATGCTACCGAGCCAAGATACCTTCGTCGGTTTCGAAATCATCAACTGGCAAGCCTTCAACTGATAAGGTAAAACAACAAAACAATGGTTAGCTTCATGGGTAGAAGTAATCGTGAATAAACCAGCTGACGGGTCCATCAGAGGAGTGCGGTTAGCACATGAATGGTAAGAAGCAGACGACATACACGGGTATGCGTGTAACGAGAGAGTACTGATCCACAAATAAACAGAATCTTAGATGATGAATGCACATGAAATCAACGCACAAAAACATGCCATAATATCGATCAAAAATAAGATCAGTCCCAAAAGATTAAAAAGTATGTGCATATTTAATGCATTAACCATAAACTGGAACTAAAACAAACAATTAGTGAACAATCTTATGATTAAGATATCGTGTATATCCTGCCACACAAGTCATTGTATAGCTATCAAATCCCTTTACAATCTACAAAGCATTGCCCGACACTAGACTACGGCTTCACTTCCTCAAATCCCCCTTCACCTCAAATCTAACAACACCACACAGGTGTATATGTCAGCACAAGAACAGGTGTTATAGAGACAGAGCACAGCTAAAATGATAGCCAGGAGGGGGTACACATCGAGAAAACACCTGTGCTCCTTGTGGCCACCTCTTGTACAGTGCGCATGCTGTCGCGAGGACTGTTCGGCGTGGCTTTGTTCTCGTGATCACTACCTATATCACCTACAAAGCTGAGACGATGAGATCAACTGGCTAACCAAAAAAGAACTCAATGAAGCTACATCACGCTAATGGAAAGACAATGGTAGCTAGTCAAAGAGGCTCACCGACTACTACTGCCACCTAGCACTAGGCAGGCGTACTTCATTTTAGCATTAACGGCTAGAGTTATACACACTGCTTGTGTTAAGCACTTGAAAATTATTATGCGTTGTGGAAATCTTCAAACATTAGCTGGAGAAAAATACGTCACTGGCAAACTTAGATCCCGACGACCCATGACGAACATACTGCCAGTTGTTTGCACACACAAATAACTTAGGCAGACTAACTGTTGTTGTGGAACAAACATTCGAAATGATTCACAGTTGGGCGTACAGGTGGCAGTACCATTAGCATGAGGAAGCAAGAACAATCTATGAAAACAAAATCTCATTAATTCTACATTTGTCTCTAAAAGTTTAAAGAACTTGATAACAAAAATTTTCTGACACTACACCAACAAAGCCAGCGAAATTCATGTTTACTAAACTACAGGTATGCGTGTTAATCACCTCACAACATTTTCGTTAATGAGAGTCGTGGAAACTCAAATCAGAATTTTCAAATCTTAAAACAGCAGGCTCATAAATAAAAACAGTAACTGAAAGTAGATTATTACAGAACCAAATGACATTGTGAAATGATCTTTATCACAGCTTTAAACTCCGACCGAGAAGGAAAGAGAATCATTCAACACAGACAGAGATACCACAAAACCTAAGAAAGTCAAGCATCACAAGTGTAACCTAAAAATTCACGGTCCAAATGTTTGCTGCTTCGGCGACGATACATAGGGTGCGGCCTAAAATTTTCAAAATCTGAAAATACAAGTCAACGTGTTGTTATTGCTGCACTAGTCTTCAATATTCTTCCACTCACATACAGGGTACCATAAAGGTTATAATAAACTAGTAAAATGTAAAGTACAATGATTGCAAAACAATAAAACTAAATACAAAACAGACACAAATTCTCAACACATATACATCAACAATCATATATTTATTACAAGATTTTAATTTACATTCATCCTTTAATAATTCACTCATTACACTTAAAGCTTCATCATTCCTCAATGAGTTAAGCCTCACAGCAACTCTTGTCTGAACTAGTAGGTAAAATAACAAATTTAATACTGATCGTCCATGCATTTGCACAAAATGTTCAAAAATGGGAACAGTACGTCATTCCAAGCACCTTCATGCAGACAAAAACTTGGCAATAACCTTCACCAGTATCCAAACAACAGCAAAAGTTATCTCCCTTGTCCCCAAACTCACCTGGTGTCGTCTGCCGAGGTTGCTGAGGCTGTAGTGTTGGATTGTACACGCTGATCGGGGCCGACTGGGACGTGGGCTGCCCAGTGTAACCGGAGAAGTTGCCGGAGAAATCCGGCTGCGTGTAACCAGGCTGAGGTTGCATGTACCCTGGTTGGCTGAAGGCGTTCTGCTGGGGGACAGGCTGCTGAGTGTAGCTCGTGGAGCTGCTGGGATACTTGTGAGCCAGCGGACCTACAGCAAAGAAATAGGCCAGCTTGATATCTATAGATATAGTTTATTATCATACCTTGAGGCCATTGTACAAATTACAACTGTTATGAGAGAGGATACATGAGACTCAATCACTGAACAGATACAATACACAGCATTATGGGTAATCATGGGGATCAGTTTCCAGCAATCCTTGCCTCCCGGCTGATGCTTAATAAACATGGCTACATTTTTTAACAATGGTATGTCACAACAATTCCAACAATTTCTTAAATTAACGCTTGTTGGGATAAGACAAAGATCATGCAAGAAGAAATACATATTGTTCTTAATTCACAGAACAAACTGCAGATGCAGACGAAATGGTACATGTCCTCAGGATGAGCTACAGATGGTGAAACCATGAAGCAGTTTGAGCCAATGAGTGGATGGCATGAGTGGAGGCAATAATTGGAGTTTTGGAGGCTATGTTCACAGTCAACACTGCATTATAGCGAGTGTGATTTAAGAGACTGCAGGCAACTCAGTGTTTGCTATTTGCTGATCAATAACAAAGCTTCTCAACAAACCTCTCGATACAGCTGATGAGTACTGGTTTGGCTGATTGTAGTTGTATTGGGTCGGTCCCTGGCTGAAGGTTGGAGTAGTACTAGAATTGCTGTTATATGACGTGTACTGGTTCGTATTGTAATAGGTGGCGCTGGATGTTGTCACCGTCTGGAATGAACCGCCTGCTTGGGCCTGAAAGCACGTGTCACACTCAGTCAGTTATAAAGACAGAAATCAAGACGAAGGCGTGAAACGCACTTAAAGCCACAAACAGCAACAAGTGTAAGGAAAAGCCACCAACTTAAAATCGACGGACAAACATTTACAAATAAACAAGAGATCTAATTTCAGACAAACTTAACATTGTCTTGTGTGGATAAAATGTCTTGATCCGGTTCGATCTAATCTATGCCAGTTTTATTGTATGTTTTCAAAGGGCTAACAACAAATTGACTTTTTAACGAACAGCAAAAAAGTCATGTACGCAAAGGACTGCAAGATAGCAGTAATGCCGAGCAATACCACAAGTAGAAGTAGACAAACGATCTGTAGAGATCACTTCATTTTTGAAGCATTTCAGACAAGCACAAGTTTAATTTGCGACAGATACAAGAAAACAGGTAGCATCTATCAAAAAGTCAGCTGCCAGCTAACCAAGCAGATGGTCACTTGCGGCTGGTAAACCACAAATCAATAAACAGCGATGCGTACACATCAACTTTCATTATCCGTAAAAGGCCATAGGCATAATGGAGATTAATGGAGGTCACACCACGCTACTAGTCCACGAGACCAGAACAAAAGGATAGCCAGCCAAAATGTCCGTCTGAATTGACAGCTCGTGCCAAGACTAGATCAACTCAATGACCTAGTGGCTAGTTCATTTAGTTGTCATATTTTCTCACTTGGCATGAGCTCTCATGGCTTCTCACTGTATTTAAAAAATTACATATTAAGCACTTACAGCTCTCAGTGTAGCATTCTACATTGTTATGCATGTTCTAATTTAAGTAACCGTGATCACCTGCCTAACATCTTAGTCACATGCTTTTCTAACCATGCAGTTTCCCTTGTATCAATAGACTCTGTGTTTAATTCTTTGTAAAATACATTTAATTTACGTTTTTATTATAAACTTGCATTGTATTTCATTTCATTGTAGATGTACTTTTTCAGTTATCTATATTTTTCTTCTTAACTGTTAATATCTCTCTAATTTACTGTTACTCGGTGGTCAGCTATTAGCGGCCCGTGCCTTTGCTGGCCACCCAGTCATATAACAATGTATGTTTTATATGATTTAAAAAATAAAAGTTTCTCTCTCTCAGCTCAGCCATGGTTCACTAACGGCAGGCAGCTCAGCTCATAGCTACCCGTCTGTGCTAACCCTTTCATCTATCCAAGAATAAACTTTACAAAGAGAGCAGCACAAACCTGGTGGTAAGGCTTTGCTGTTGGCTGTTGCTGCCTCTGCTGTTGAGTCTGGCGTGCCTGCTGACGTGGCTGTACCTTTGCTGTCACAGGCACATCCTGTCTCTCAAATGGGCAGGGAGGTCTGTCAAAGCCAGATGCCTCTGAGCCCAGGGCCTGGTACAGTCGGTCTCTTAAGACAACCAACTGCTCCTGGAAAAGTGTTTAACTGTGTAGCCATACAGGAAGTGTAAAATGTAGATAACAGGTAGAGCAGAAAAGTCAGAAAAATGAAGAAAAAGCCAGTTTTGCATTCCAAGGCTTTTTATCCGTTCACCACAAAATATTCAGGCATTTTTGTAATGATTATAAATACCTTAACGCCACACTTTAGCTTCAAAAATCTGCCAAAGATACTCATAACAGTAGTCCTATGTAACCAGTGAACAACTGTCAGTCATCAACAGATAAGTATTCTACTGTTAGTCACAATATAAAGTGAAAAACATTCAGTCGTCAACAGATAAGTGTTCTACTGTTAGTCACATATATAATGCCAAAAACACTCAGTCGTCACTAGATATGTGATTGCTCGTACGCACCTCAGTAGAGTTGCCCAAGTAAGACATGGCCGTAGATAGACTCCCTTGTGCGGCCAGGAGCTCAGCGTAGTGGCTCAACTTCTCCGAGATGGCTGCACCCGTGATCTCGTAAGCCTGACCCTGCACTATTTCCACAGCTTTGCGCAAAACCATCACCTTTTCTACCAAATCCTGAAGACGGAGCGTCAGTTTTACCATATTTACTCAAGTTAATGGCCAGGATATTCCAAGTGTAAAAAGCAGAAATTAGGGGTTGGCTGATAAACCAAGTGCAACAATACACAGGCAGTCCATAGGGAAACTGTTGGTAATTCAGCAGCGGGCTTTAAGAAGAAAATGGGCTTTTACACTAACAGAGGGCAACAGTAAAAATTACTGCTACAAGACACATGCCGTGTCTAGTTTTCAATCGTATGTACAAGATTAAAATTTTTATTACTTATAAACACGGACACTTAGTTAAATTGTAGGACACATCAATCACTCAAAACCAATAATTTAACATTGATAAGCAGCTCATTTTCTCAGTCATCATTTTAAATGTCTAATCAAGTTTCAAAAGATCAACTACATCTAGTAGTGGGTCACAGAAACTCCCTGCTACATGACATCACACCCAGACAAAGAATTGGGTCTATCCTAAAATTTGCTACACATAACAAATACAACAAGCAAATGCATTTGTCGATAAAATAACCAGCGTAAGTCGAGTTCAGTGACAACTGGACCACCACACACAAAATTAGAACACAACCACAGTGTCTTCTAAAAGGTAGTCTGGGATTGATGTCATAGGAGCACTCAGGAACATCCACTCTTAGGACATGCTGCAAGTCAACTGTTATACTTATCTAAAGAGGATTGTTTCCCAGGTATACAACATTCCAAATCATAACTCACAAGAATTTAACTTTGGGACTATAGTTTTAAGAGCCTGTTTACCTGAAGTGCTGCAGGAGAACTATTGTTGGGTGTGTTCTTAGCCCAGCACTCCACTAGACGGTTGATGTTACCAGCACAGATGTAACACAAGATGGCGTTAACAGCTAAGGCACCATGACGTTCACTTTCCAGTCTGGTACCAAGTGTGTCTGCAAACAACGTAGTTAATAGAAAGGTGAAGATTTTTATTCTTTTCAGGAATAAAATGATTCTCCATACAGCTGCTTTGAAACTGTCATCCATCATGAAAGCTAACTTCCGGTTATAAAAACTTGGTTATAAAACTAGTCTCGACTTAATCCTTCCCAGACAAGAAGTGATTTCTGGGATTGGGAAGAACTGACATTTCATAAGCATTTGATACCAGGCTCGATTACTTGGCTCGACACCGCAAGTCATTTCAGGTGTCAAACATGGTATCAAACAAAAACAAACTGGTGAATAGACTAAATCAAAGGCAAGTGTTTTTTTTTCCTAAGGCTGGTTTATAGCACTTCAAGGAGTTTGTGAATATGAGCAAAAAAACTGCACTTTAAGTTACTGAAATTTACAAATGGCTAAATGAGGAAATTGCCTTGCAAGCTTGGTGATATCGTACTTGTCCAAGACTTTGCTGGAGTTTCACAACCCAATCTATTATGCATGTGAGTGGCTGGAAAGCTTTCTTTCTGTGAGAAAATAATCCCCACAGTGCTTAGACTTCCATTACAAAAACCAAAACGTCTCAGCGTAAGTGTCTTGGAGGTGTCTGTCATCAGTGAAATACGCCAAAGTTTAATCTTCAACTAAAACCACCCATCACAAATCAATGCTCCAGCATGAATACACCTTCAGTTCCAGGCAGTATAAAATTGAAACAAACGATATGCTATGAACAATCGCCCACAGTTGCACACACACACGATTCATACAAACAGGAGGATGCCGCAAATAAAAGCATACCACAAAGAGCAGAGAACTCCTCTGGTTTAGCGTAAGTCAGAATAACAGCCAACGCCTCCTTCCAGTTATCAATCTCGCATTGCTCTACGATACTGCTCCAGTCTTTCTGAACCACCGACGAGATCAGCTGCAAAAGCAGTCAAGAACACATGACAGCTCAGACTATCATGACAACCAAACACAGCGTGTTGGCATCAGTCTCCAAAGGACAAGCTAAGTCTAGTCATCAAATGAATAAATTCAATGACGAAGTTTCCTTCGTCGACTAAGTGAGGTACTTACAGATTGGAAGACCAGTCTGTTACACATGCCACAAACTATACAAATAATCGGACAAAATTGTGTCCCCACCATTGGGAATATAAAAAAGATTACATAATGTAATTATTTTAAACTACCAAGGAAAGCAACCAAGGTTAATTTCAATTTTTGTTAACAAGTCGTATACTCTAATGACAATGCTTTCAGCAACGTATTTTCATTTACAGGTTATGACCATATTCAAGCTAATTACACAACACCAACACCAACAAGAAGACTTCAAAGAAACTTTACCCGCGTGCTCCGTACATACAAACCCTTAAAATAACATCGTAATTTCTAAATATCTTAAGTTGTCACAAATACACAATTACCAGGGCTTGGAATCACCAATGACAAAAAGCGCGGAAACTTTTACGGCCCAAAACATGCGCACTACTCAGTCTTGCGTCTCTTTATCTCGTTATCTCGTCCATCCACCTCCACTCCCACCCCCACACATTTTTGGGCTGCGGAGCCGTAGTATTTGTCACCGCAGTTTACAATCACACGAGACGCCATTGAAATTCATTGAAAATCCCACCACACTATCCCAGATGCCCCGGCAATGTTGACAATTTACGTTCCTCCGAAACATAAAGAGCAACTTCCGCTTTTCGAGGTGAATGTCGCTGGCAACGCCGCGGTAAGAAAGGAATTTGCCGCGGAAATTTTATATCAAATCCGATTTTTTTACGCGGAAATATAATAAAATGCGCGGAAAGAACATTTGAAAAAAGCGGAAAATTCCAAGCCCTGAATTACTGAGGACACAGAATAAATTATTCAACCACTCACTCTGGTGATGTTGCATTTGTTTTGCTTAAAGAACCGTTTCTGTGTTCTGATGAGAAGTTCCGGTGAATCGGCTATAGCCAGGATGATGGCTTCTGCCATACGGCCATCTTTGAAGCATAGGTCGACAGCCGCTTGGAAATTCCCACTCAGGACAGCCTGGCTGATAAGTCCATCAACATCTAAAAAGGACAACAATATTGACTAGCTTGATACTAGCTACGTGCGACGGAGTTTCAGTGAAGAATGAAAAAAATTAAATAAAATTTAAATGTTAATGCCAAATTCAACAAGGTCCATTATTTTGCGTTTCTACTTGATAGACCGACATGATGAAACAGTGAAGACAGTTAGTCATTCACTATCAAATTTTTTGTCTTCTGCATTAACTATAGTCTCAACCCAGATAAAATGCCTTGAGGTTTCAGGGTTCGCATTCATTTTTCAAGGTGTGCTTTTCTTATGAAGTAGATTTTATTCTGTGAAAAACATCAGGCTGCAAAGCGAGCAAGTGATAATATCCCAAAAAGAAAACCTAAGTTATGCCACGAAATTACAGAAATTATGCAGAACATGTTTAAGATCTAATTCTTTTCTCACCGTTCTCCGTAGAGATGGGGAATGGTGACTCAGACCTAGACTCTGAGCCCTCGGCAATTCTATCAAACGCAGCAGCCCCCTCAGCAGACTCTCCTAACGTATCAGGGGTCTAAAATGTAATCAACATTAACAACTACAATCCGGAAATGAGGAAACATGACATTTTGAAATAGAGCTTAGAATCTAATTGTCTCACTGGCTGTTAAAGCTGAAATACTGTTTCCCAGTCATGGAGGGCTAATTACACTCACGACAATAACGACCGGTAATTCCAGAAAAAAATCTTAGCTATAGATTGGTGTTCTCGTCATTCCCAGTCACGATGGATAACAAGTAAGAAGGTAAAATTTGCATGCATTTAGTCATCATAACAGGGATTTCTGGGTAACTTTGTGCACTTCCTCTTAACATGCACTGTATATTGTCAATTTAAATGAGATTCCACAAATGGCATCTATTTTATATGTCAGTTTTAGTGTCAGTTTAACACTCTAAGTAAACCTTTACACAAGAAATATCCAACCACCCAACCCAAATATAAAAATATCAGATAATGCCTTAAGCCAATGACACTAACATGGCATATAATTTTTCAATGTTCATTTCCTTTATATTGGGGCTTTTCGTTGCATGATTTTTACATGTACATATAAAATGGAAATTGTCTTCATTTCATCAGTCTAAAATAGAATGACTTACCCCCACTCTTGGAGATTCCTGTGCACTGGAGTTCAGCTGGCCCTAAATGGCAAATTGCACATGTGAAAGCATCACGACTAATAGATGAAAATTCTACTTTGAACTAAAGGGGAAGCAATCACTTCTGATGTTGCCTTTCAATTAATGAAAATGCATATAACTGGTTACCTTGGAGACATAGTTTTTAAAGGAACTGAATTTCAGTATTTAATTTACAGAGTATTATACCAGACACCTTGATGAACACTTACTGCATTCAGAGCGGACATTTTCTCCGTCAGTTCATTGGCATCCACACCAGGTGTCTCTTCTGGGCCACCAACTGTCACCTTGGCAACCTAACAAGAAATAGCTTGAACAATGCTGCACACGATCAAAACAAACAATATAACACCTATAAATTCCACTCAACTACATATTCATGAAAGAAAGTAATAAAAATTACTGACATTCTTCGCAGATAATACAGAATTTGTTGTTGTTTATCAACCATAACAACTTGGCAGAAAGCAATTTCTTCATAAAATCGAAAGTACTTACCTTTTTGTCTAATTCATTCTTGTCATAACCGAGTAGCTGTAAAAACATAGCTCTAGGCTCTTTCTCGAAGTTAACCTACAAAAAGACGAAACCGTTAACACAAAGAGGCAGATATTAAGTTATTTTATTATTTTTTATGGCAACAGTCCCTCAAAGGGGTCGTGGATATTGAGAATCAATTCGATGCCTGTTGATGAGTGGGGAAAACTGGTTCTCGGCAGAACAATTATCATAACCACTTTCTTTCAGACAGGTCACATAAAACTCCAATGAATAACTTATTACTTCAAAATCCAGAGCCATTAACCACAAGATAAAATACAAACAATTGGACTTCATAATAAAGCATGCACACTTGTCATGGAATCCATAATATATTTTTAGTAAGCTTTGTTAAAATAATGCATGACAAGGTGTTATACTGTTCCCACTTTTATTCCCTTTAGACGCATAATTTTGTCCATTGATTTCTTTTCAGTGACTGTCATTGAAAATAATCAGTCCTCCATATTTCGCAACTGGCCCACTGCTGCAGGTATCCACTTATCAGCCAACAACATTACAGCAAGCTTATCTATCATAAGCCACTTTCTCTATCCCGCTGTATCTCTAATACAGGGTTCACATGAGTGGCCACAACGCTAGCATTATTACTGGCTAAAAATGCTAAAACTAGCATTTTTGCCAAACAGATGAGCTGTATACAAAAGGGTCATTTTCGCCAGAAGTTAGTTCCTTTGATCACCCAAATCATTTTTGAGCAAAAACTGATTTCAATCCAAGCTTTCTCTCTGTTACCACACATGTATGTCCTTTGAAGTAAGCGGCTTGGCTGTAAAAATGTTAGCAAAACGCCATGCAGTTGTTTCCGGATAACTCAAATCTCCAGCAAAGCACCAGCAAAAGTACCCTTGCTACTGTTGATATTGCTAACAGCAAAAATGCCATCATGTGAACAAGGTATTACAGTTTATCTCACGCCCAATTCCAAACTTACTTTCATAAACTTCCAAATGTTTTCTTCCAGCTCTGTCTGACTGTTTGCAATCTTGAGCGCGCAGAACTCGTTGTACTGACCATTGTTGAGTGCGTTCTCCAACTGGGTGGAGCGCGACACCAACTCCGTTTCCGTGACGACCTGACTGATGTGCACCAGCTTGGGCGGCAGCTGCTGAGCATGGGCAGCGGGTTTCTCTTGGGCAAACGTGATCAACTTGCCACCAAACTGGAATCAACAGACCACCAGTAACACACCACCAGTAATACGGTATCAACTAGCTTATATTTATGCTTGACACAATTCATATCCACAATGTAAATAATGATATCAAAAAAATTTCCTGAATCATAAAAGAATGAAAGCCAAGCCAAGTCATAAATTCCAACCTTATGTGTATATGTTTAACTTAGTATTGTCTCCGAAAAAGTGCACGTCCAGTCATGTCAGTTTGACTGTACACGTCCACAGTCAGGTCAGTTTGACTGTGCACGTCCACAGTCAGGTCAGTTTGACTGTGCACGTCCACAGTCAGGTTAGTTTGACTGTTCACGTCCACAGTCAGGTCAGTTTGACTGTACACGTCCAGTCACGTCAGTTTGAGTGCACGTCCACAGTCATGTCAGTTTGACTGTACATGTCCACAGTCATGTCAGTTTACTCAAGATTGCCTTAAAAGTCTTTATCAAAATAAGTAAATAATAAAGAATTCAATTTATGTTGTCCGAGCACTTTGTGGATAGATTTTGCGTTAAAAATAGACAGATAATTTTTTCAAGAAAATGTAGTAGAAGTTATATTACGTCAATTATGAACACAGCATTACTGTGTACTTTCAGTCACTTCCACTTACTGAGAACTTAGCTCCCACAGGCCTCCTGAGCCACTTGGGTGGTTTGGTTAGAGGTGTGCGTGGTGCCGAGGATGATGTCTGCTGTTGATGGGCAATAGGTTGGCCAAACGCGTCGGTGAATGATTCCGCAATCTGAAAAATATTGATACATATTATTGATCAGGCATTGAGGAAACGATTGAAGCCAAAGAAAACAGCACCAAAAAGCATCGGGGAATGGATCTTAACTGAGTGATGGGAGAAAGGATCGTCAATGGCTGCCAATTGTAAAGGGTCACAAGAAAAGAACCCAACTTAACAAAAATACCACCTGAACTTTCAACAACTGCCAGACAAAAATGTAACCACAGCAATTATCCTGAGCCCATGGTCATGACCAATAAGAGTATAGACATTCGTATCTCAAGTCAAGTGTTTCAATCATACAGTTGAACATTAAATCAATTAACACAACTAACATGAAATAGTCTCAATATAAATTGTAAGGAGTGGGGGAGTCATAGCATGTCAAGTTCAAACACCAAGATATACAAATCTGAACTACAAATTACCAGTAAAAACAATTCAGTTCTTTGATAACATTGCGATCAACTTAACCTAAAACTCTTAATTCTCCATAGCTAACTACAACGCAGAACTAATTTATTCTCAAAAAAACTTCAAAATCTTACACCTGATATAATATACATTGAGGGTGTTTTCTTAGTAGAGCTTACCTTATCCCTTGGGCTAACTGGAATTTCTACGCCGCCCATGACGGAGTATATACTGATGTGTCCGTCAAATGCAGAGCTTGACAACACGGCAGGATTACGCGGGCACCACTGAACATCAAAACTCCACTGGTGACTTGTGGGTAATTCATACACAACCTGAGAATGAAATACGTGTCATAAGGATAATACATTTGTTCCCCCACTAAACAGTCTACATATAGAAACGCAATATGGCAGCAATTTTTTTCTCACTTTTTTAGAAATGATATACAATATCAGAAGTCCAAGTTCTGTACCAAACCTACCAAAAGACAATACTGAATACAAAATGAAAACAGTGGAACTCTGGCAATTATAGTTAACAAAATTGTTGTGATTTTACCGTATGTGTGTACTTAGACCCAAAGACTTGTGAAACAATGCGAGACTGAACCTGTATCTGGATTAGGCCTATGTACCAACAGGTTAAACACTCGAGATAAATCTTTTAAAAAGCACTACGTGTATGGCCTAAAATAGGTAAATATAAATGTGCAAAGTTCTTTTAGGTAAAAAGAATACAAGAATATGCTTAAAACAATATATCTTAAGTAAAATCATAACCTGAGCTTTTACGTTAGTTCGATTTCTGCGCAATAATATTATCTATTATATCTACCTAAACTCAAGAAATAAAAATAAGAAACTAAACAGTTGACCGGAATCATGACAAATCTATGCTAATTATCGCAGTGTACAAACCTCGCCGTTCTGAACATTACTGTTGGGGTTCCAACAAAGGATACGGTTGTCTTTGGCACAGCTGAGCAATAGGTCAGGGTCTTGTGGGCACCAGGCAAGTGAGAGGATTCCCCTACAAATAAATTAGCTAACCAATATTATAGCTATTCAAAGGACATTCAACTATTCAATAACGACTCTTGCACTTTGCAAAAAATACCATAAATATCTCGAAATAGGTACATGGGTGGACATTCGGATAATGGCCTACCAAAAATGTCAAATGAAACCGAACATACGTATCTTGGGAAACTGTGTCAAACATTTTATGATGCTGTTTTAGGCTAAATAATCATAAATCGACTATTCACTAAAGACTGTTTTCAAAGTATGTAACATGGTCAGTTAGCAACTAAGTCCCACAATATCTACTTAAATGAGAGAAATTACGATCTCAAAATACAATGTCTTACCAAACTAAACAAATGCTTACATCAAAACATATTTTAGAACAACTCATCACATTTTTAAATCACGCAAACAGTTACCTAAAATACACCCATGGGAATACTTTGGGAGGACCTACTTTCAGAAATTCCAAGTAATATTTGGCATAACAGCAAATGATTGCAGAATCCATAGGCAAGGTATTTCAATTCAAACGCAAGACATAGGGGCACATGACTTCGTCAATTAACTTCTACAGGACTTTAAGTCTGTCGTGTTTTCATACCTCTGGTGGTTCTCCAGTACTTTGAGGGGAGACGTAGCGAACCTCAGATCCCAAAGTTGAATGACAGGAGTATGATCATCTTCCGATGCCAGGCACATCTGTGTTGCCACATCAGGGTGCCATGCAACAAGTTTACTCTTGATCTGAAGATGGATGGGTGAGAAAACGTGAACATTTTTCATTACATAACTTGAATACAAGACAAATTTCAATTTTTTAGGACGGTGAGAAAACATCAACGTCTTTTCTTATCTAACTTGAATACATGAAAACTTTATATTTTTATATCATATGGCTTTTCATAATTGAATAGTAGAAGATAAGAATAAATTCATTTAGTCAAATCACAAAAAATAATCTTGGCAATGAACAAATATTTCCTGATAATACTGAAAATATGAAGTGTGACTATAACTCTTATGATATGGGAAAGTTGCATATTTAAAAACTTTGGAAGAAAATTCAGGAACATTTCATTAAAAACGATGCTATTGACTAAATGCATATATACACATTTAAAGTTCCTCGACATCGCTATAAAACACTGCTCCGAGTGGATATCCAAACATTCAGGGTTAAGCAGTATCGCTAACAAAACTCATCAGAATAAGCTTACATGATCTACATAAGAAAATCTTTCATTAAACAACACGATTTTCACGTGTCAACATACCTGATGCACATAAAACAGTGCGGACACACAAAAACGCCAGTATGTATCATTAACAATTTGTCCCCATTTCCTATGGTTACGGGAAGACGTATACACCTACCCTTGCCATGCTGTCACTGATCTTGATAATTGGATCATTCTTCCGCAGGTCCCAGACCACACAGCGTGAGGTGAAGGTCGACGCCATGATGTGCTGGACCTGACGGTTCCATGCGACACACGTCACGTCATCAGGAGGCTGGAACAAGACAACGCATTACAAAGATGTTTGTAAATATATCCCTTGCATTATCAAATCAAGGAATGTCGAACACGAGTTTGGCTTTCCAGACTATATAACAAAATCCAGTTCAAATCATTAAAAATTATCAAATGATTTTAAGGAAACTACTCTAACATAGCCAGTAGTTCTATGACCTACATGAAAAATACCTCAAATTTCTCAACCAATTGGAACAAGTTTCATTTCTACACATTGCCTTTCTTCAATTTACCATGACATTCCTAAACCAGAATAACAGAAAAACAAAACAGACCTTGAATCTCAACAGATCATTGCATAGAAGTGAACACATTCCAAAGCATCAATTCACACAACCCTCGGTTCAAATTGCAAAAACAATAGATTCAAAAGAAACAGAGGTGTAACATGCAGGAAAGTCCAAGTCCCAAAAAGCAGGTAGTTTGAATGGAACAGTGAAGAAAACTCGACTATCAGTAGAGTTCTAGCAGAGATATCAAGTGCGAAAGTGCTACTCACTACATCACTGGAAGACTTCTAAAACAATTAATCAATGAACAGAGTATTACACGATCTCCAACCAATGACTGCTGCGTCTTAAAAGGAAATCTATTAAGCTCCAATTTCTTTTAATTGAAATTAAGAAAAAAGTGTAACATAATAGAACTTATGGTCAAACTGTGAAAACTACTTATTGAAATACACAAATTAGAATGCAAGGGAGTTGAGGATAGATGTATTCAGATGTCAGCTAGGTTGTAAGGCTTCAAGCTTTTCATAATCAAAAGTATAGGAAAGGATTGTGGATCCCTACCTGCGACTTGGCTCCTGGGGTCATTGGGTTACCAAGGTTATTCATATCCCACAGGAAGATCTCGGATTCAGTTCCACCTGATGCCAAAAGATTATGCTGTAAAGGATAACAGATTCAAATATCAAACAACAGAGGATGAAATGAGCAATGTGTGTAACTTTGCAACGCGAAGTAATACTTTTAAAACACCTATTAACTTCAGATTTACAAAACAAAAACACACAAGTTACATAACAAAAATGACTACACTGACTTAAAATTAATATCACTTAAAGATATAGCTCCATGATAGCATACCGATATTCTCTTTAATCAAATTTTTGCGGATATGAAGGAACCATGAATGGCTTGGAAAATGATGATAAAAACTTAATGCTAAATGTTCCACCAGGGATTAAAAGCAATGAACATTCTTGATGGAAATACAAATCTTAATATACGCATGTCAAAACATCCGTCCTGTACCTGAAAAGGGTTAAAATCAAGTGCCGCCACTGCCCCGGTGTGTTTATCCATCTCTGCGATCAGGGACTCTTCACCATTGATCAGCTTGGCAGGGTCCCAGAGAAAGAGTCTTCCATTTTCACAGCCCCCCACTAGCACGCCCGATTCGCGCTCTCCCAGATCCATGCCATATTTGCCCCAAACCAACTTGTGAAAGCGGTAATCTGTGGTCAGTGATCCGATGGGCTCCATGTCAAGGCCGGGCTCGCTCAAATTGAGCTTATAAATCTCCAGGGCGGCAGTGGTGCTGCAGAGAGCAAGAACGTGGAAATTCAAATGTGTTGAACAGGTGAGATAAATTACAGAGTGATAAACCTAAAAGTCATTTATTATCGGGTAAAAATTTTTCAGTTAGGGACATATGCGGCAAGAAAGTAAAACTTAATTTAGTCAGATTTCTCAACTTTTTCACATAGTTTTGCTCTAGGCTCTGTTTATATAATGTCATCCAACAACACGAGCGAACTTTAACAATTTCTAACGCTGTCAGTAAGCCTATGAAAACTACAAAAATATCTATCTAAGCAAATTTTTGTACCAAATTGAGGAAAATTATTGTAACTATAGCAACAGCACAAAGACTAAGGGGTGCCACCATGTGGCAAAAAATGTCTCTTCAGGCTTTGACCTCGCAATCTTTCGGTCATGGTCACATCAGTTTGACTGTTAACTCAAATGTATAAGCAAGTTTGAATTAAGTTGTTAAAACCCTGGGAATTTGATACAACTATAATACATTATTGTCTGCACAAAACAACCGAAAATTATTGACTTTTACATAGTTGTTCAAGCAGCTTAAACATGCCTTACAACATACTCACAAAGCATGGGTGCCCCAAACAGATTTTCGTCCATTTATCATACTAAAACGGCATCACCATAACGCAGCTGGATGAGAGAAATTCTAATAATTCATCCCATATTTACTGACGTACTTTGATAACAGCAGTCTGGGAATATAAGTATTACGGTACAGCATAATGAAATGAACAGCTGCCCTAAAGGAGTGGCTTACAGCCATGAAAACTCCATGTCCAATGCACTAGCGTCTAAGCATACATTACATTCAGTTGATCTCATTTCAAAAACACTAACCGCAAATTTTATGTGAATGAATGCTGCTGCAACGTAAATTTCCGACGCGTGTAGATTTTGCATGAATTCACTTTCATGTAAAGAAAGCCCACATCTTTTAAAGGACCTACGTACACTTAACAACAGTCCGAAGCTTATTTTGAACTCACCTGAATGTTGCATCCAACTGTTGAGCTGCTGTGCCGGCTGCCACATAGATTGGATGCTGCGGCTGGGGCGACCAGGCTATGTTAGCCGTGCGGTCAATCTCCTTCACTTTCATTTTGATGCTAGTCTGAAAGAGAGGTAGACTGGGTCAGAGGTCACATCGTTCCAAGTACTGAATGAGTCTTGCCAAAGAAACTGGGATCCACGGAAGCGTGTTTTCGTGTTCTTCCTATCTATATCCAAACATTGCCTCTAGTCATGTTAAAAAATCTTGAAATACATATGAAGACTGTTTTTTTTTCTATTCAACATATTGCACAAAGACAGAAAATTGAAGCCATATTACGCATTGCTAACTATGACAAAAACAAGAAAAAACATGATCAGCAAGTGTACGTAATGCGCAACTATAATTGTTTCTTTTAATTAACACGAAGGAAGCTAACAGAGTGAAAACACGGCATGCGGAGTGAACCATGTTTGGATTTTACCCAGGGAGAAGAGTGGACGTATTCTCCCTATAGTCTAGAACATAACTGTTGCTCTCGTTTATTGTTTTGTTATTGTAGCTCAGTGTATTGGTTTCCAAATTACTATTCCCAGAGCTCGTCCATTTCCCCTGTAGCAATCTTGCCGACTGAATGCGTTCCTGAGCATGACTGTATATGGCTTCTGACAACAGTTCCAATGAAGTAAACTATTCTATTATGTGCTTGTAACATGCCCAAAACCTTGTATTTTAACATCTTTTTGGAATATTAGACTTTTAATGGCTTACAGTTATCCACACCACATTTCTGTATGCTGTCATGGCTGCGCCCGTACACGAGGGTAAGCTATCGTTTGGACTTAGGTTTTTGGATTTAAGTTGATTCTGACTCGATTTGTATAGATACGTAAGAACGTTTTGAATTATTGTACAAAGCACTGTGATATTTTTGATATATGGCAGTTTATTGTTTTACAGATTGAACATTTTCAACGTTCATCAACCTGTTAATTCGTTATTCCACAACTTATGCGAACTTGTTTTAATTGCTACAAATTCTTCATGATAAACAGACCCATCAATGATCGAATACCTCTCATTCAATATACGAAGGTCGCAAGAGAGGTCACATGTTTACAGTTTCAATGGTGTCTGGAGAATTTTTGCAGCATCAATTTTTGCCTGTCAATTGCCATGGTGTACGCTACAAATTACCAATTGCAAATGGTTTGGAGAGCTATCGCAAATGTTTTATTACAGACAGTGGGGGGAGGGTTACTATTGGGGCCATCCGGAACACCTCAGGTATTTCCGTAGCCTCAAATTATCCACCGAGGCTACGAAAGTACCTAAGGTGTTCCAAATGGACCAGGAGGATTTGACAGACCCCTACAACTGCTAGGCTACACTGGTCACCAGCTTTCGGCAACTACCATTAACATACTGACCTGTAATTTGCGAAAAACCAATTAAAAACAGTGACAGTCTATAACGTAAGGTAAAAATAATTGTGCAAGTCCCCCATTGTATACCATGATTTACAGTAATGCCAGGTTTTTGCCTTTGTGAAAAGCTGAGAAAAAGTGATCAGCCTGTCAAAGCGAATAAGCATAGTCAATTTTTAATCCCCATGGCTAAAACAGGTATTTTTTCACTCCTTCCATAGGTAATTAACTTGGCATTAGTCGGAGATGGCAGACCCACTTTAAACTGTCATACCTTTTCCATTTATTAATCTAGATTCATAAACTGTGTCTCCACATGTTCAGGAAACACACAGACTTTGACCTAGGTCGTGGTTTTACTATATCTGTATGTCTTCACTAATTTTTAGGAATGAAACTTTGAATCTGGCAATTATAATTTTTAGGAATGAAACTTTGAATCTGGCAATTATAACTTATAGGAATGAAACTTTGAATCTGGCAATTTTGCCAACTTCTATACAGTTGGAAGCCCCTTCAATGATGTTATAAATATCAAGACAAACATCTAGACTCTAGAGGTGAATGCTTTCAATTATGAATAAAGAAATTGGATTGGCCATACAGTCGCACTTTCAGCTAATATTTCAAAAAAGTGATCAACTTTTCCAAAGCTTCCCATGCGGGCACTGGGGCTCGAACGAACCCCCCATTTGGCAAAGTGGGCAAAAAGGTCTACCCCGAGAAACAAAAAGTCCGAGAAAATGAGACATAAGTCCACTAAACAAGCACAAACGCACAATTCACAGTGGTGCCCAAGTTTTTTTTTTACTCTGCCTGTTTTTTGCTACCAAAAGGTCCACAACCTCAGGAATTCGAGACCCCCATCAATGAAGGCTGGGTTCACGCATGCTTCCTGATCTGTGACGATAAATGTACATCAGAAGAAAATCACTTCAAACTTACTGACAGATATAATGGTTAATATTGATGTTTATGGCCTCGACTAATATGCTTGAAACAAAACAGTGAGTCTACAAAGTTCAATGTTTGAAAAATGAGTTAAAATATGGTAAAAAAAAAACTGGCACCACTTATGGCATTAATGCCATGCATGTCTCCAAAGCAAATGAGTACAAAAATGACAAAGTTACAAAACTAGAACTGTTGTATTTAATTTGCGGCAGTGTCCTTGAATTTCCTTGAAAGAACACTGATCGCAAGAAAATTCTCCCGATCATCTGGAGAGACATTCTCCTAACTGGATTTGAGAACCTGCCGAGTTGGAGGCCGGACGAGAGAACTCTGAGGATCATGAATTTTATAGCCTTCCTTGGATCTGATTGCTCATAAACCTACTTACCATGTCGAATAAATGATAATACACCACACAAGTGCTGCAACAACACACATTACATACCTTTATCTACCGGAATTACGTTGATTTTTCCACGTCCAAATCGACCGGCTTTTGATCGAACGTGGCAAATATGCCCTTCCCACAATTCTCCGAGTCCGGAAGTGACTTGGAAAGTAGTTTACGTTTCTGTCAATGGGGGTCATCTAAGTACAGGATCGTTGAACGGCCGGTCATGCTAGTTCGGATCGTAAGCGGGGCCGAGATATATATATATATATATATATATAATAATTGCAGGCGTCATGGTTAGACCATAGCAACCGGCGTAGGCGTGCAACATGGAGAAGAGAACGTTCGTCAACTATACTGTGCTTGATTTATCGGGTCATTGTTCTTACTGTCAGAGGGCCCATTTGCACTACAACACTATCAGTCAAAGATCGCCAAAACGCACTTTTAAACATGCACTTAATCATTCTTACTTATACTTCGGAAAAGTTGAGAAAATTTGTAAAGCAAGAGCTTTTGCAGAGCTTATTAATTTACTGGATTTTCAACTGAAACAACGAAGACCATATTACTCGGAGGGAATGCAATTTTCAGAGACCCCTCTCCGAGTCTGGAAAAGGCGATGCCGGGAACCATATTTCGCTCTCTCCTTTTTTCTTTTTTATGAAGCCCGAGTCGTATATCACTTGATAAAAATTGAGAACCTAACAGATGACATCGATTGGTACTCAATCAAACCTTAATTGGAGGGGCATGCAGCCGTGTTTATAACTTCTACTGAGGGTCATTGAACTGTCATTTTTTTCCATTTTGAATGATATTTTGCGTTTCATATTAAGGGATTTCCTTCCAGACGGAGTCCTGTCTCGGAGGTGTGGCCCGGGGCAGTTGCACCTCACTCGCCCTTCTATTTAAATCCGGTGCCGTCAACTATGTGTGAGGAGAAGCAGATGAATTTCCAATTTTACCGAGAAAACACGTAACACTTCGTGGAAAGCACTCAGTATCACGACTTTCGCTTCAAACAACCAAACATGATTACATTGAAGACTCCAATAGGGCAGACCGCCATCAAAAGGATTGAGGTTTGGAGAACTTGAAGACCACTATTTGTGAATAACACAAAGGGGATATTTCCGACTGGTTTTATAACGATGAAATGTTGGAAACTCTTTCCCAGCCAGTGTCATAAGAACATCACTCCTTTTGAAGACCAGTTGTTTGTAAGAAACTCAAACATGTCGAATAGACTATATCCGTGGTTACGATTTTTGATGGCCGTGTGCATAGTAAATGTCTAACGAATTGAGGTACAAAGTACATCTTGGCAATCATGAATAAAGATTTCAGTGATTTTTGGAATTCAATTTTTATCTCATAAAGCGTAATAGCTACCTCTGGAATGAACGGGGATAAACAGCGACTTGGAAATCTTTAGCTTTTGATATTTATTTGGCACTTGATATTTATAATTCACTTCAAGAAGGTGCTATTTGTGTAAGAGCTTCCAGTAGTACTCAGGCCGGGGCCTGTTATTTATTGATTAACCCCCGTTACACGAGTGACTGTCGTTTAATAGTCGTCGGCAGGACGCCAAGAGTAGAATTTGTAGAATTTGTAGAATTTCAGTATAGTGTTTTTTATCGAACACGTGCCCCCCGACTGTTGCCTTGTGCTGTCTTTGAAAATTAGCAATGCCCGCGAATGCTGTATAAAAAGAGGCTTTTATATTTGCACGCATATTTAGAAACTTGGCATTTATTTGAGACTGGTGTCCGTGAGAGGCTTTACAACAACTTCAAATACGATTCATTTCAACTGAGATAATCATGTGAGGACTTTCCCAGTTGCACTGCTGGACAAGCCAGGATAGGGCTCTGATGTATTTCTCAAAATTACTCGCGCAGTAAACTTTTATAATCGTTTACTTGTGCGTACGTCATTTATTCTGTCCTTTTCTAGTCGAAACGTTTTTTTTGGTGGCATCTTTCACATGCGTCTGGGTTTAGTGATTGGTCTGCAAACCGTAATCACGTGTCTCAGCAGTTTTAATCTTTGATTTCAGCGTATATAATTGTTGTCGCTTACGGTACATTGAGTTTGTTGTTTTGGTTACTTGTCTTACAATTGGTAAGTAATTATTCTGAAGGGTGCCCCAAAAATGTACCCACAATTCAAGTGACAAATGCATTGTTTATTGACTTAGGAACAAGATTACTGGTTTAGATTCACAAACAGAAGATCAAAAAGGAAAGTGCTGAAATCAAATAAATGCCAGTGTATTGCTCATTAACTGGGGAAGATTGATTCCCTTTGCACTTCCTTGACGTCTTGGTACTTTCCAATGGTTTTGCTTAATAAATTTTTGTTGTCCCAAACTAAATTGCACGACTGAGCTGAGGTGCCTGTCTCAAATTGCGGAATCATAACTAAGCTACTGCGACTAGCCTAGTTTGTTATACCATAGACTATAGATCTATAATGGTTATACCTTCACTGGATTGTCGTGAGATGTTCACCCACAACTTTCATTGTTCTGTTCCGTCAGGCAATCCATCTGTCTTGAGGCCTCATTCTCACTCCTCTGTGAAATTTTGTTGAAACATATTGTTACTCAGGTTCTCACTAAGATAGCTGCCTCCCCGGGGTTTGCGACCCTATGGTGGTCGTGGGAGACGGTACAAAAATGTAGACATCCGGAGAATAGATAGAGAAGTGATGGGGATAACTGAAGAAGGAAGCAAATCTTGTCGAATTGGTTTGTGTNCCCCCCCCCCCCCGGCCAATTAATTGCTACCTTCCTATGGGTCTAACAGACGTGGTGATATTGGGATACCGAGTTGATTCTAAGATGCACGTTAAGTTTTCGGACCACCATGTGACCATGGGTGATGATATTTTGACTTTTCCAATGCCCTTTAATTTATGCCACTTAGGCGCATGGCGTCAGTTCCAGTTATCTGCCAGTGACTTTGTATGCGATATATTGGTACAGTTATTTTGCTACCTTCCTACGGGTCTAACAGACGTGGTGATATTGGGATACCGAGTTGATCCTACGATGCACGTTAAGTTTTCGTACAACCATGTGACCATGGGGTGATGATATTCTGACTTTTCCAGTGCCCTTTAATTTATATAACTTAGGCGCATGGCGTCAGTTCCAGTTATCTGCCAGTGACTTTGTATGCGATATATTGGTACTGTTATTTTGTATCAACAGACGAATGGATATGAATGCTTTCAATAACTAAACTTTTTTTTGTCAAGCAAAAAGTGGTCATAAGAAAACAAAAGTAGGTGTGGAGATGCCGGGGTTCGAACCCGGGGCCTTCCGCATGCAAAGCGGACGCTCTACCGCTGAGCTACATCCCCACAGACAAGAATTAATTTGTAATTTAATGTACTTGACAAAACATTACTATGTTACACGTTTCATATGTTTCATGAGTTTTAAACTGTTGTTGATTTTTTGAAATTATTTCTGTTTCAATATTCCTTTCGTTTGTAATCGTTAATAGAATATTTTTAACTCTCTAAGTTAAATCTAATAGTTGAAGGTGAAGGTCAACAATGGCGGCGCCCTTGATAAGGCATCTTGTGAAATTATCTTTCAATCATAATCCTGCCGTTTTGTCATTTTCAAGATCCAAATGCTTTCTTGTAGATATTAGTGAGTAATATTTTACCGTTTAACTCCATAAATATCTCGCTTTTGACTGGACAATCCTGCTTTTTGAAAATTTTCTTGCTTTACACAAGACAGTGACCACCGTCTGCAGCTCCTATTTTTACCGCGCTCGCCAGTTTCGCGCAGTGTAAACATGGACAGTTTCCGACTTGGGCAGCTGAACGAAGTACTACTTGAAGACAAAACTGATTACGAGGGTGTTTGTCGACAGCCTCCTGAAGCTCTATATGACTATGCGTAAAATTGTGTTGTAGATGTGCTTCCGGTGAATGATATATGAGCCTCTGTTAGCTACTCGCTAACGGGCAATTGCCTATTAGCTGAATGGTTAGCATGCTTGCCGGTTTTATGGGGGTCGCGGGTTCGATCCCCGGGTCGGGTGATCTCGGCTATTCCTACAAATGGCGTAGTCGGCAAACGGATGATCTACCGATGAAGCACTGCCAACTAGTACCCACAGACCTCGGGATAGCGCGCGTGGAAGGTTCCAGGAGTCAAGGACCTGTATGAGAGACGACCTTGTGTTCACCTGTGTTGTGGTGGTAAAGGTACCAAGGGACGTTGATGACCTGTATGCGAGACATCCTGGTGTTCACCTTCCTGTCGCGTGCCCGTTCCGTAGGAAAGGGGGGAATGTTGTAGATGTGCTTCCGGTGAATTATATGAGCCTCTGTTAGCTACTCGCTAACGGGCAATTGCCTATTAGCTGAATGGTTAGCACGCTTGCCGGTTTTATGGGGGTCGCGGGTTCGATCCCCGGGTCGGGTGATCTCGGCTATTACTACAATTGACAAAAGGTGTTACGTGACTTTGATGACAGTGTGAAGCATAATTCACTGAAAAGCTTCCAGCATATTAAGAGCTGGGGCCAGATAGAGACGGTGGTCACTGTCTAGCTTCACACCATCAAAATACCTCGTAGGCAACACGTAGTTGTAGCCTATCAGCTGGCCGAACCGACAACGTCTACAGGTGATGTAATTGTGTAAATGTGTTGCTGCTTGGCACGCTTAGAAAAATGGTCATAGTGTATGATTTTATACTTTTCCACATGGTTTTCTCTCCATTTTGCAAGCCCGATTAAAAGAGTGCTAGAATATTCTTGGGTGTTGCAGTCGGCATTTGCCCCTTGTAGCGTTTGACCTCGATTTACTCCAGATGTCCTACTTTTTCATTTTTGAATCCTAGCAACTACAGACATATGCCATTTTTGAAATCTCATTTCACGACTTGAATCTAGTTTGCAGGTGCGACAGCCGAGCATCTAAACCATTTCAGCTAAGAGGCAATTGCCACTCCTGGCAAGCGACTTAAAGAGGCTTTCTGTTATCTGGCTGTATGTCACAGCCAAAAGTCACATGTTACAACTAATCAAGCCTGCCCCCTCAGGTCGGCCATGTTTCTTATCAGTGGGTTTCCACTGCAGTTGCTGAAGCATGACTCCAAATTGCCTCGAGAAGAGTGCAGACATTCTGTCTGGTCGTGGGTTCTACCGTTGCTGGGCACCAATGAAGAAAATTTCTCCAGCATCGGTATTTGAGAGCTGAGCGTCTGAATTATTCAGCTCAGCAGCAATTGCCACTTGGCAAGCGACTTAGAAAGGGTTTATCTGGCTGCACGTCACACCAGGAAGTCATGTGTTGTTGTGTAGGTGGTAACACAGGAAATTGGTATAACTCGTATATTGCTTGTTGGAAGATGATAACTGCATATGATACGGAAATACTAGTAAATAGGTCTATACACTATGGAGTCCTTTGCCACACTGACTGTAGATTCTAAGTGAGTCATCTCTGAGACTCGTGGCTTCAATGTTTGTGGTCGGCACACCAACCTCCCCCCGCTCGTCAAGCGTTAGTGCGGAAATCGAGTTGGTGGCAGTCTTCTGTTGGAGCAGAACGATCGCCGAGGCACGTCAAAATTGTCATGGTAACATGCGAAGTTGTAGCAGGTATCGGGTGCCTCTTCGAAAACCTTTCGCATGCGGTGGGCATTCCAGAGCTGACCGTCTGAATTTCAAGGAACTGTTCGAACTTGAGCGATGGAGTGTCCAGTCCAGTGGGCCAGTAAGTTGGCGGTACAGGCACGTGAAAATGTTGAGCCATTATGAAGTTCTGCTTTATCCTTGTCGCCAATTGTTGTGTAGGTGGTAACACAATAAATTGGTATAACACTTATATTGCTTGTTGGAAGATGATAACTACATATAATACGCAAATACTAGTAAGTAGGTCTATACACTACGGAGTCCTTTGCCACACTGACTGTAGAATCTAAGTGAGTCATCTCTGAGACTTGAGGCTTCAATGTTCGTGGTTGGCACACCTTCTAATGGTGTGTGGTCGGCACACCATGTGTCACAATAACCTAGAGATAGATGTTTATTATAAAGTTCAATGACTGTTGATTGCAAAGCGATATTTCATCCTGTTTCTTGTTTGACCGTAAGAGGATTGCACACAGGCAGTGGATGTGTTCTCAAGTGTGGACCAAACATTGTTTCATAACAATACCAATCTGGGGAAAAGGTGGTGGAGAAAGCGAGTGGTGGTGGGTTAGGATGATATTGTCTTGGTGTAGGATTTTTCATAACTTGTTTTGGATACCCATTCCTCAGTTGAAATGAATTTTAAGTGTGTGGTAATGTGGGAAGAGAGGCCCCCAGTGTTTAGGTTTCTAATCAAACCTTGTTATTTGTAGATAAATTCGTAGACTCGGAAGACGTGGATGGAGTGTGTGTTATTGGAATAAACAGGCCTGATAAAAGGAATGCTGTAAGTCGGTCTGTGGCACGACAGTTAAATGAGGCTTTTGAAGAATTTGAAGAGAATGATAGGCAACCTGTTGCTGTTCTTCACGGTAAAGGTAAAGTTTACTTCATTTCTGTGGAATGTACTATGATGTGGTAGTTGGGTAATAGCCTCTTATAGGGGTCCAGCATAATGAGAACCAGCAGTATTGGAAAAAATTAATTTGTTCTGTGATCAGTTTAAATTGTTATGTGGTCTTTTCCAACAGATAACTACAAAGTTTATATGTTTTTGTCTGAGTGTTATAGTTTTATCATTTTATCACTAGGGGGACATTTCTGTGCTGGTTATGACTTAGCGGAACTTTCTGAAGCTGGAGAGGCGGTAGATGTGAGCAAATTTTATGGAGACCTGACAGAGGGCTCTGGGCCATTGGTATGTGTCTAACTTTTGAGATGGTCGTATTGTTCACAACATGCGTTGGTCTCAAGAAACCACCGAGATTCTTCTCAATTCTCCATGAAAGCACCATTTTGCGTCTACACCCAGTTTTGAATGCAGAGGCAGGCATAGGCACCTGTGGGTTGCCACTATTTTAGAATGGGTTAATTGATTACCTTGGGATTTTCAAAGTAATTACAGACTGGACTTAAAATACATTGGCGTCTTGGTACAAAAACTTTTCAAATTGTCAAAAGTTAGAAACGTGGTGACAGCTCAAGTGCTCAAATTCGAATGAAATGATGTTTGGTGTTTCATCTACTTTTCAATTAAGTTTGAGACAGTTTATCATGGTGTCAAAATACCACCCACGGGCTCCACCCTGTCGTAGTGTAATCGTGGAAAAGTGTAAGTATTGATCCAGGATATCAGATGTTTATTCTGACAAAGAGCAAAATCATACCAAAACAAGACTGTACATTGAGATATCATTTGTCCCAACCCACCCAATAGTTGCACAAACTGATTGCCCCTGATATGCATGCTTTGAATAAAGTTATGTTGAGCGGTGCTTCACTAATGTGACTATTCCCCTGAGACATCTTGTTTCACTCTATGACATGGCTGATTGTTTTGTTGTTTTAAATTAGTGTTGTGAAGTAAGTTATTGTATGTTATATTGTGGTTGGAATGGAGATCATAGGTGTCATTTTCTGTGTTGGTAAACCACTTCATTCTTATGTTTTTCTTACTTTAAACTTGACCTATATAGTCCCGCTGAAGTAGCACTCATACTGTAAACTTGTTGTGATTCACCCCATTCATTCTCACGTGCAGGGACCTACGAAGCGAATATTCAACAAACCTGTGATAGCCGCCATTTCTGGCTGTGCCGTGGCTGGTGGTCTGGAGCTAGCCCTTATGTGTGACCTAAGAGTCGTAGAAGAAGATGCCACCATGGGAGTGTTCTGCAGGCGATTTGGTAATCACTCATCCTTGTGTGTCTAATTCGCTTTTTCTTGGGCTGGGGTGCATTCTGTAGACACGGGGGAAAGTCGCGAAAAAACAGGATCACGCAAAGCCATGCAAACTCACACGAGTGAAAGGCGAGTGTTTTGCGAGTACATTTGAGACCTTATTACGTAAAATTGTTACTGAGGTGATTGGTCGGTGAGGTTGAAATGTTGAACTATGGGATAGAATTCTTTGTTTCCGTTAGGTAAGCGAAGATTTCTCAACGCAAGTGCTTTGCAAGTGTTTTAAGTCTACGAAGCGCACCCCGGCATGGCTGCAANAAATTATGAAATGAAAACATTCTGATTAAATAATTTTTTAAATCTAGAAACTACTAAATTTCAGGTGTGCCCCTTCTTGATGGAGGGTCAGTTCGACTACCTCATTTGATTGGTCTATCGCGGGCGCTGGACCTCATCCTCACTGGACGAGCTGTTGATGCACAGGAGGCTCGTCAGATTGGCCTCGCCAATTATGTTGTCCCCACAGGAACAGGTGAGGCTCAACAACTGGTGTTGGCAATTGCGTTTACTAAAGGTTTGTTTGTGTAGGTGGAAGGTACTGAGAGTGCATGACTCTCTGGGTAATACATGACAATATTTAGAGGTGCGTTGACTTTCTTTTGTGACATTGAAGGAAGTAACGAAAGTACTAATTAACCCTACAGATTCAGTATTCTTGACGATAACTCTTGCCCTTCAAAACATTTTTTTGCTCTCTAAATTAACAATTTGCTTTGCTTGTAAAGAATTATTTCCCCATCTCAGAGTGAAACTCCTGTTATGAAGTTAATGTAATGACCTTGCCAAACTTTCCAACTTCAAAGGACGACTCCTTTCAGAACTAGGCACTTCAAGTCAACCTCATGTGATCTCTCATTTCCTTTTGATGGTCAAAACAGTTACCATCTTGGCAAAGAAAACTTTTAGACTGTCTAATAAACATAGACGCTTATTTTGGCCAATAGTGAAATATATCAAATGTATAGAGAAAAATCAGGAACTCCAACTTAGAATCAAACCGCAGGTCTCTAGACTGCCGGTCCAGTGCTCAGTAATTGCACAGATATCGGGTCCTCAGTAGGTCAGTGGTAAGAGCTCTAGACTGTCTAATTCTATGGAGGTAATATGCTTATTCCAGCGTTTTTGTGTTAAGACTACTTATAAAAAATAATGCGTCCTCTGTCAAGAACCAACTTTTGATTTAGGCCACTCATCTCATTTTGTTCCTTCTTCAGATGAGAAATGATTCCTGTGCTTCAGACGTACTAGCACGTTGCTATTTCCTCAGACCAGGTCTATTTTATTGCTACAGTGGGTTAATTTCAGTACCCAAAGCAGTATGACCGCCAAGGGATTCTAGGGAATTAGGGTCACCAATCCCAATTCAAACAGAGTATAAGAACGCCATGATGTGGCATCCAAATGCTGAACACGGTGTCTAAGTTTGAGTTGTGGTGTCCATTTAGACGCCTTGGATACCCTCTAGATGAAGGCCTGATTGGAAGATCAGAATGCCTGTGAACAAAGTTGATCTTTTTCACTGCAAAACACGGTTGATCATGATTTTGATCAAAGCATTATGACCCTGTTTCAGCATTGGACCATGCGTTATCACTAGCTAAACAACTGTCGCGGTTTCCTCAGGAGTGTCTGCGAAGTGACCGATTGTCTGCCTATCATGCCTCATTCAACACGTGGTCAGTGGAGGAAGCATTTGAATTTGAACTGAGAAATGCAGAACATGTTATCTCACTAGAATCTACAAAAGGTTGGTTGAAGTTTTATTAAACTCCGCTTCATGTTTACGATTGTCTTATTTGAGAACTGTCTTGGAGTATGTTTCTGCTGATCGATTTTCCGTGATGTCGTTTGGGTAATACCACTCTGGTGTTAATCGGTTCTGTTTCTAAGAGGTGTCTGTTATGGGTTTGAAATGTTCAAGAAATGCAAGACCTGAGAAAAATTCCAAATTTGGCCGACTTTCTCAGAAATGGCTAACTTTCAGATACTGGGCTTTTTGCGATGTTCTTCAAATGACTTTTAGGAATTGTTAAAGGCTATAAAAGTTCAGGACTCACACAATTTTTATTTCAACAAATTAAATTCAAAAGTGGCATTAAACAAAAATGAAATGACAGTTAAGAAAACGGGTAACTTTTTTGAGCTTTCACTGCGAGCATTTATATCGAAAGAAATTTGGTCGACATGTTATTGAACATATCTTTCGTTTTGTTTCATTTTCTTTAATAAAAGACATGGTGATGTGACGCAATTAATAGCGGGTTGGTATAAAGTATGAAATCACATTCTCCAGAATTTTTATTTTCGGGAAATACAATCTACTGAGTTATTTTGCTAAATGCACT
This sequence comes from Phoronis australis, assembly GCA_002633005.1. Taxonomy (NCBI): domain Eukaryota; kingdom Metazoa; phylum Phoronida; family Phoronidae; genus Phoronis; species Phoronis australis. The sequence goes on along the minus strand of NMRA01000127.1, from coordinate 322,055 downwards.
TATTTGTCCATAAGGTCCTACATAACCTTAAAACTGTATTTTGTTTTCACTTGCTGCTTGAAACTGAAACTTGCTAAATTTAACCCCTCAATTTGGACAAAAATTTCTATTGCAGTGGTGTTATAGGTTTCGACCTTCAATTGGAATTGAGAGCTAATGCCAAAAAAGTATCTATAGATAGTTCTCGTCTGATTTTTTGAACATCAAGTCCTTGGCGGGTTGTTTTTAGTTTCTCACTTTTTCTAAAAAGAAAATCCACCCAAGATGAGTAAACATTATGTATTTTTTCACTCATCTCTTGGCATTTCAAAGCATTGATGATATTTGTTTGTTTACTTCTTATTGTAGGTGCTACAAAATTTACTCAAGGGAGTGGCAGGGGTGGTAGTTTTGATATCAATTACGAACCTGCTTGCACGTGACCTACAGATTGCATTGACCAGAACAATTACACGGACCGTACATGCGCGCATTTAGGCCCATGCATGTGTATATAAACCCGAGTCTATACTAGTCTAGGCCCAGCACATGTCAATTAATTTTCCCAGAAGAACTTGAGGCTGTTCCAAGAAACTAACTTCGTTTGCTTTTGGTTTAAAACTGTGATTTGTTTAAGTTTCAATGACTAATTAAAACTAAGATTATTTCACATTCCAATTAAGCATCTTAGCTAATTTTTCATGTTCCAATAATCAACCTTTTCAATATAATCTAACTCTCTGTTTTATTTAAAAAAAAGTTCAGTCAACCATAGTTTGTTTCTGTACCAAGAAGGTAACATTGTGAAAATCTTCTTAAGACCCCTGTCAAGTTGTTAATTTTGTTGTCTGAGGTCAAAAAATTTGATTTGACTTTTAAACACTGCGACTTTCTTTTCTAGTATGTTACGCTTTTACGCATACAAGCTAGTGGCATTTTATTGTAAAACTACAGTTTATGGAAACCCAAATGTCACGGTGTAATGTTTTGACCATGCAAAGTTTGTAACCCTGGGCATATTTTCCGTACATTGTTCGTCCAGCTTATCTGTGGAAAACTCTGTAAGACGGACTTGAGGAAAAGCTTAAGTCAGAAGCTTAAATGTGCAATATACGACTTCTGGAAAAAAACGATTTGATTTAGGCCACTTACTGTAAAAAATGACCTCATTTTCTTCATTTCACAAATTAAAAATGATTTCTAGGCTTGAGAAGAAGTGACATCTTGTGTTATTGTTTCAGACCAAGCTCACTATGTTAGATTGTAACCATGTGTTAGCTTCAGCTGACTGGGAAATTCCAGTCAATCAACGGCAACTGGCAGAATTTTCCGTAGATAAGCCCACCCGTTGAAACGCCCATAAGCTTTTATTCGGAAAATTGTGCTGAATAAATGCCCATGGGCGTCAGGTGTCCAGATAGTGGGGCGTTTATTTTGAAAATTTCTTCGTGAAAGTCCACTTAGCTTTAACTTTTTGTCACAAACTCAGTTTTGTGGAGCATTTGTCATTTATGAAAATGAACAAGGTGTTGGCAAACTACACATTAACTAACATAAAATTTAAAATCCAGTTTTAAGTAAAAAATGTCAGTCAACAAAACTGTGACTCTCCGTTTACACACCCCCTTTTCTGAATAAATGCGCAGGCATTTATTTGGTATTACAAAAATTCCTGAAAATTTTCATTTTCCGAATACACACCCATGGGCGTATCTACGAAAAATCCCGGTAACTTTATTTCAGAAAAAGATGAAAATGTTATGAGGTTGATTTAAAAGTACTATATGTATTTTATCAAAGTTGTTTTTCACAACTCCAGAACATTAGTTAATGCGGCTTTAACATGAATGTAAGATTAGTTTTTTGACTGGAGTTTATGGTTTGTCTTGAAGCAGACCCCAAGGGGATTTGATTTCACTCATGTTTTTATTAATGCAAAACAAAATGTAAACAGGTGCTAGTTATGAGTTGTCCATGACAGAATAGCTACTTGACCCTTCGCGTTCAGTGAAGCATGAAACAGCCTAATTTGTGTTATTTCGTTTATGGTGCTGCTGTTGTTTTTCAAATACATTATGAGACAGTTGTCAGCCGGTAAACATCCAGTGACATCAAAGATAACTTGTGGCCGTAGAATCGGATTCATATTTTGCGTGTTAGGTGTGGTGAGCTTTGAGTTCAGCTTGTTTGTATGGTGCGTGCCTTGAGAATCTTTCAGGCAGACGACTTTTCAATCTATTTTTCTATTATGGTTGCTTTGTCTTACTTGCTTCAAAACGTATGTTGCAGTGTACCCCTGCGTTCAATTCTTATGCCACTAGTGACATGTTTTTACTGGTATTGTCTAGTTGTCAACGAGTTATTTGTGATGTCACCAGTTGTTTACTACAAGCCAACTGAAGTTGATAACGTTTACCATGGCTTGGAATTTTCCTCTTTTAAAAGGATTTAAAAAGGATTTCCTCTTTTTGGTTTCAATTTCATCTTGTTTGGATTCCAGTTTCCTCTTTGTTAGTTCCTTTTTTATCTGTTTCTTACTTTATTCGTGCAAAAACGTTTGTTTCAGTTAAAAAGTATTTCTGTCACACTGTTTATTTGTGGAATGATAAATCACCTGGAAAAAATCCTCATTTTTATCATTGTTCATTCCGAGCCCTGGTTTACATTGTGATCTTCAACACCACCAGATGCCAGACTTTTTAAAAGTGGCATTTGTACACTTTCGTGTTCATAATTTCAAAAAGTCTGTAGATCCCAAGGGTCTCTTCATATTCTGTTCTCATTGCTAAGAATGCTGTGACATTCCATCTAAAGAGTAAAACTGTCACTGTTAAAGTCCCAGGCAAACCAACTGAGGGTTGGTGAATTTTTTGGTAAAATCCATAATTGCGTTAGGTCCATTGTTTTCATGGTGTATAACTAGAACCACTAACTGTGGTATTGAAAATCACCGAAAACGTGAATCAAAAGTATGGTTTTAGAGTTTGCTTTGTATGGGTCTTTGACAAACAAATGTTGACCTATGATACTCAATGCCTCAATGGTGGTATGGTGTGTCAAAATGAACACAAGCAGGTTCACATAGGAGTGGGCTAAAAATCATATTTGATTCTGTTCTGTGCACACCCAAAGTATTGCAGTACAACTTTTATTAATTGAAATCAATTGAATTGTAAAAATTATAAGGGCATTGCTGAACCACTTTAGTGGATATCAAGTGATTTTTTTTGAAAAAGGAAAAAGCGTTGTCTCTCCACTTAAACACGTTTTAGCTCAATTATTTCTCATTCAACACAACTCCAAATAATTATTTTCATACCTCACTGAACTTAATATGAATTTTTCAGTATAACTTTTATTTTTGGTAGTGCACCACCATCTAAATTGGCCGCCGTAGTGAGTGACGGCTGAGGCCGACGTTATGGGTACTCCAACTGCTGCCATATGTGATGTCTCCGCGGAAACCCTGCACACTTCTTAAACAAACCTCATACAAATTAAGAGTAAAATATGGCAAAGACAAACATGGTTGAAAGTTACAAAATGTTTATACTTTAGCGACATCTTTCGACTGAGGAAACTCAACCTGTATTCTAAACTGGTGAATGTAAAGGAACATGTGTCTTGAAAATAGGAACCTATATTGTGTGCGCGACGTATAACGTGTTATCAGTAACAGGGTAAAATTTGTTAAAAAATTGTTCAAATGAAATGTCTTGGCAACTTTAGTAAATCGTGTAATTTATCTGCGACATTTAGAAAAGCTTCGTTTAATTGTGAAATCTAAATGTTTTGGCAACAATGATGTTGAAAATAAGTAACTCGAGTAATTTATATATGTATCACATAGCAGGGAAGCAAAAATATCTCGAGTACTGCCCATCGTGATTGTGATTGACGGAATACGCATGATTGTATTGAATGACGAAGGTGTAAGTCTGTACCCACAACAGTTTATAGCTTCCTTCATAAATATTGTTGAGTTAATCAATCCTCCTTGGTATGGATGCTGATTATGACCTTCTCCAGTTCCTGCTCCACGAGTTTGATTTTCAGTTTCAAGGCAATCTTCATTCTGGCTTGTTCTGCATTGGAGATCGTCAATGGTTCGTTTTTGTCCTCGGGGGCGTAGCTTGACTAGACCCTGCAACCTGGTGTGAAATTCATGTGCACGTTGACAGTTGCAGGTTCAAATGCTTTGGTTTTATCCAATAGATATCTGAGGACGTGCATGCTTTGTTCGCTATTTTCTTACATTGTAGTCACACCTCTGTTTGCATGACCAGTTCGCCGGCACACACTTAGCCATGTGTATTGAAGGTTAGAGCAACCACAGACGTGGAGCTACGAGCTGAGCTTTCTGTATAGAGTGAAAGATAGCTGAGCTGAAAGGACACGAGAGGGCGCGAAAATACGACAACGTTTGGAAGAACTAACCGCTAGTCCATTCAACTGTTCTCGTCCTGTCGTGAGCTACCAGGTCAGACGTCGTTCACTTGAGGCACTGAGCTCACGTAGCTCTCTAACTGCGGTGGTCCTTACAGGTGTATCATGACTATAACTACTTGGCTTTTTTCTGATGTACCTGGCCTGATAAGATGTAAAGTAATTGTGTGGATTACCAAGATTACTGCTGCCTTTGAAAATAAAAGGAATATGTCTTTTGTATGTTTTGCATAATTTTGCATGCAAAATTGCCCTATAAAGCGTCATGCTCGTGGGAGTTCCCGCAAGACCACTCTCCATCATGCGAATGAAAGGCGATCGAGTGTTTCAGGCCTTGTTTGCGTACCATTGCAAAGTGGCCACAGAAATGATTGGTCGGTAAGGTTGGAATGTTGAATTATGGGATAGAATTCACTGTTTCCGTTTCATAAGATTTCTCGTTGCAAGTCTCTCTGCGAAGTTTTTGTTCCTGCGGAATGCACCCGGGAAAAAAATATCGTCTTCTAATGCGGTATGTTAGCGGAATCTTTCACTTCCGTTTCAGGTCCTAAATGTCGTACTGTGACTTTTCTGCAGAAGGTATTTTCCAACGGGAGATGATCTGTTGCGTTTTTGCTAAGTATTTTCAGTTTCTTGCCAATCAGTAAAATTCTGCAAAATTGCCCCTGTGCTGGGGAGATAAGTTGATCTGAATTTGTTTGCTATATTCTCTGAAAAAAAAATCTTACCGTGATGTGTGGTGGATAAAGAAAACGAGAACTGTTTAAATTCCCTCGCTTTTGTTGGTCATTTCGTGCGACATTGACTCATCAGTTAACCTATCGGACTATTTTTGACTTGTCATGAATGTTAAAGTTGTATTGAGCGCTAAGTGGCGCGGGGTCAAAAATGGTCAACTTAAAAGTAATATAAATAAGAACGAAACGGTTTATTAAACCAAAACAACATACGAGCTTCATTCCGTTCACACCAAAAGCACAGGACAAAAGAAGACCTAACTTCCATGACTCCGATTTTATGAGGATCGCAAAAAACATTGAATTCCAGCGATTTCGTGCAACGGGATGTCCCAAGGTAATAGTCATATTACCTAAACAGCGCTCAATATAACTTTAAGACTGCTATCTGACTAAAAGTATACTGCTCAACGTCTATTCGGTGAATCACATCAGTATCAAATTCTGTTATAGAAAAGAAACAATTAGTACACAAACTACGTTCAAATATTACAAGATTAACGCCATATGAATTAACGAATTTTAGTTCGATGTCAGGCCTTTAGGTTTGTTGTAACCAATGTTGAATGGTGCATATCACCAAATTTCCATTCATTCATTTTCTTTACCGTTGTCCCGTTCAACGAGATTTCACCACTCACGGTCCTCTTATACAAAGGCATATGCAATTATTGAAAATCACGTTGACAAGCGTCAAAAATTATTCAAAATACCTCTGTCTCTTGTTCGTTTGACGTGCTAACAAGTGTGAAGTGAAAGTGACTGACGTATATTTAATGTCATGTCTCACTTACTGTCGGTGTGAGCATGCGTGCTACTGCCTGCGTATAAATAATAGTCAAGTCTGTTTAAACTGAAGATCACGCTCTCTCTTCGTTGCAAGTATCTTCACATCATTAAGGCGCGGAACTCTGTAATAAACAACAGAACTTGTAAAAATTTGAACCAAGGATTTTAACTAAGATTTCACAAGTACACGGAGACCATAAACATACACTCTGTACTGTTCAAGATTTACCATGGAGAAATTGGGAATGGAATAAAGGGATGGCAAAGCAATGATTACATCAATGCTTTTATAATTAGGAACTGAAATTTTAACCTACCATCGTAATCTACCGTGCCATTGCCGTCGACATCTGTGATGGCTATCATGTAGTCAATTTCATCTTCCGTAATTCCCTCTCCAAGCTCGCGAAGAATCCATCTAATATCGTCCACTGGGATAACACCTTTGTTTTCTCTATCCAAAACCCTGAATGCCTCTTTGAGTTCCTTCTCGTCCTCGTCTTCCTTCTTCCTCTTGGTATATATTTTCATGAACTGTTCGAATGCAATCTCTCCGCTACCTAAGTAAAAAGATATCCAAAAATTTAACACCGTGTGTATTTTATGATTATGGTGTAGGGCCACGGAACTGTAGACTGTCAATGAATTTTCCGATCGTAATTTTGCATGGTTTAAGCGTGAAACTGCAATATATTTATTTTACTTAAAACTTAACTTTTAATTTAAAACACCAGTGGTCGCTATAAAACTAGCATTAGTCTTTCCTGACGATCCGCAGGGCATCGCTATGCACAACTGTCAGTTAATCACGATTTAACATGGTCGTATTGAGGACCCAAAGGCCCGCCCCCGGACACGGCGAGAAAACAACAACAAAAAACTGAAAAACGCCACCAACATTTTCCTTCTAAGGCTCCCATGCTTCAAAACTGTAGTTGCGTTCCTAGCGACATTTCAGATCCGCCACTGTTCCTGCTATCTTACCGTCGTCGTCAACTTCTCCGACCAGCTCTTCTAATTTTTCTGACGTCATCGACATGGCGCAACTAATGAACAATTGTCCGAGCTCCTTGGTGCTGATCTTGTTTGCGCCTTTCTTGTCAAATAGTTTAAATGCCCTATGTGCATCTGCAATGTTTAAACATTTTGATAAAAGAGGCAGATTCAGTCTCATAGCCAGGAAGCTTGACGATAGATAAACATATAAAGGGCTTCTTCATATTTCTCCGTTACAACAATATATAAAAAGCGAACGAGGAGGGTAACTTTTTAGAAGACTCACAGCGTTTCATAAATAAAATTCTCGCTACAACAAGTGTCTCGATTGACCAGCGTCACGGAACGCGCACCTGTTTACTACTAGTGACTGAAACTGACAACAAAACAATACAGAGTGCTTCAAAAAGAAGAAGGCAATTTAAAAGAAACACAGTTTCTGTGACACTAAGAGTTCCAAAAAACCCATCAAGTTAATGCCTGCATGACATTTTATAAATGCTTAATCTTCTCGTCAACTGCTGCACGAACCGCATCGAGACGACAACTTTCATTCAGATGCAAAAAAGAAACAGCTTGGTTTTAAAGCTAAGTTTTGCTCTGTTTAACTGTCACTTAAACATTTTTTGGTCTACGACCGCTAATAACGGAAATATGTGCGAGGTTGGGGATCACAAGTGTATCTATTATAGGACATAATTATCGGCTTATGATACTTTTGAAAATACGGCGAAGAGTATGTTCAAACTCATGATGCGCTGTTTTGCATTGCTGCATTGCACTTTCGTACTATCTCTACACGCCCATACAAGATAATATTACCTTTACCGCGAAGTCAAAGTAACCCCTAGTTTGGTACCCGAAAAAGCAAAATATCCACTCGAGACCGTCGACCCGATATCTGAGGGAGCAAAAAACCGAGCCGAGTAGCACGTCTCAATCAACCCATGGCAGAGCCTCGGGCCTTGTATTACGAGGTACTGAGAGCCGCCCAGTGAGGATAATTTGAAACTTTAGGCTTGGACTTATATTTCACATTGCCAGAAGTTGCCTCACGGGTAACTCGTGATCATGGCAGAGAAAAAGCAACCCTGCATGTCGTCTTATCTCTATTTTAACCCTACACGTGCGTATTTAAAGGCACCTTTATGTGAAACTGCGCCTACTTCCGAAATTTGGTGAGGGCGTCTACTTGTGAAACACTTGCCAAGGAGTGAATTTTAAAAACATTGTGAGTGAAAGTTGACTAAACCGCTGCAAAACGGCTCCACGCGTGTCCAGCTAAACATAAAACGTTTAAAATACAAACCACGAAAATAGATGAGACACGAGGACAACACCTAGTAATTTTCACGAGATTTACGGCTGCCCCAAAACGTGAAGCACAATCCCATGCGCCTATACGAGAAACTCTTGAGTGAAGAAATTTCTTTAAAAAAATAGTGCATTATTTTGCATTTCGGTGCATGGACCTAATAAATACGCGCACATACAACTGTACGATACTTCTAGGTGTTAGTCATGGAAATCAAGTTATTTGGCAAGTGATACTTTGCTTCAATCACTTCAATATCCATCTCATTAAATTGCCCTCCGAATACATCAGACATCTCGTTTTCACAAGACTTTGCCTCATCTGAGGTTGATTTCATAAATGCCCCTGAACCCTACGCAGTCTGTGATGCATAGCTTTGTCATAGGCCACCATATGCTCATCTCATTTTTATGACTGAGATTAAATACGCACCACTCACATAAATTCCCCCTAATAAAATGTATGAACACGCCAAGGAAATGTTGACATACATGTACCACACCAGTACCGATCTCCGTGGAAACCGTCAACTCAAATTACACGTGTCCCATATACGGAAAGTCTAAAATAACATCAATCTCGCTCAGCTCCATATACGGCTGTGGGTGAACACACGTCCTCCACAGATGTTTACCAGGCAGCAAGGAGTACGTATATACAATCAAGAGGAATTTCTAATCTCGTCGCAGCTGTAACCTAAAAACCTCGCTCAGGTCACAACAACGAGAATGAATAAAATGTTACGGCCAAAATTCCGCGACCTTTATTCCAAACATTTTCAGCGAGTTAATTTTCACTGTAGAAGATGAAAAAGTTCGACTGAAAATAAACAAGACCGCGTATCGTATCAGAGAACAATTATGGAGTTGACTCCAAAATACGCCAGCTGCTGTTAAATCGCGTAAAACCATTCGTTCAAATTTAGTTTATTTTCTTACCTTCTTGCTGTTGAGTGGATAATTTGAATTCTTCTTCCACCGACTGAAAATAGAAACTTTTTGACTTCAGATCACGATAAAATAGAGAGCGGGTCACGTGCAAAGTACATCTGAAAGGGAAAGGGTCAAGGGGAACACTTACTCTAATTCGTCAAATTCGTAGAACACTGTATGAGGTTATCAACAACGCCAATAACTACAGACAGTCATGCAGGCTTTTCAAGGTTCAAAGCTGTTAGAATCCTAGAGACCTTGCTATTTTCACCAACGTCCGATTGCCTCATTTTCGAGCTATCCCCTCGGTCAACCCAATTTTCGAAGGTCGTCAAAATTTTGCCACCCCATCCCTGTCACCGCAACTATCGCGGAGCCTCTATGACTACGAGGTGGAGCCCTAATTTTATGCGGGGGCCTTAATTTTATGCGGGCTCTAAGCTGTAACTTCGATAGACAATTCGCCACTGGCTACAGATAGCCAGCAAGTAAACATGACATAGGTGAATTGGATATTTACTAAAAAACAAACACGTCAACGCATTGACGAATCAAGCACTATTTTTTGAAGAAAAATATTCGTGCCATATTGCCTTTAAAAATGCCCTGCACTCTTAAATAAAAATTCGCCTGGCAGGCAAACCATTACTGACCGCTGGGGTTAATCAACTAGAAATCTGGCCTCTAGGTTTTAAATGTGTTGCACTTCTTCCAAGTTACGCGGATGGTTGCACAAGCCTATCAGTTTGGTTCTAAGGTATTTTCATGATGTACGGTTAAGCTTAGAATAAAAGTGGCTTCTCTGCAACGCGCACAAGGAGAAACAACTTGAGCTTTCGCTACTCATGGGGACCTATGGATCCTTTCGAGGCTTTTCATCACTCCTAGAAAACCCGGTTTGCTATAACGTTCAAATTACTCTAAGCCCTCTCCTACAAGCTGTTCTGTTTTGTTCCTGGTCATGGGTTCAAAGCCCTTGTTAACAGCAATCGCGTAGAATTTCATAGGAAGCCAATTTGCTTTTGCCTTGCGTGCTCAAATTTCCTATAGTTTGATTCCGGGTGGAATAAACAAAGCTAAGTCCTACTAGGATCCAAACTTTATTCAGTAGTTTGGTTTCAACAGTTAAAAACTAGCGGAATCAACTTACCATGTTTATCGCTCACCAGTGCGCCAAGCCTAAAAGAAGAATGTCTTGAATCAGTGAAATTTCCTACGTTCACATTTGTTGTCTAATATATAAATCGTGACGGCAAGTAATTGGTCTTTTAGCTACTAAGCGCGGTCAGAAGCCGAATTCCATCTCGCTTCGTCAGCAAGTTGCGTTGACCGAATTTAAATTTTTTTTTTCAGCAGAAAAACTGTACACACGTTTGACTTTAATTTCTGTAATGCGGTTGGAAGAAGACCAAATTTTAGAAACACCGTTTTTAGTTATATACGACAAAAACACTTAATTATTGAAATTCCTGTAGCTATGGTCGGTGATAATTCTGAAGTATGTGTTAATACAGCCTACAGACAGTTCCTTACCTCCGAAAAAAGGTTACAGTCCCCCGTGACAGAAGTGAAGACCTCTTCCTTTCACTGACCGGTGAGCTGATATTGTCTGATTTCGTTGATGGATGCTCTAGATCGAGTTACATGTGGTTTCTGTTTTTGGACAGTGCGGTTCCAGGTCACGGAACATATTTATAGTTTGACGCCTGGTGGTAGGAAAGTGAACTACGACAACGACGCAGCTGTGTGAAACGGAGCGTTCATTGGAGGCTTCTTTGACTGGATGGGTTGCGTGTTAGAGTAGAATTTGTGTAGTGGAAACACAGAATGTATTGTTTTTTGTTTGTTTGTGCTATTTCATTGGGAGTCGATGATGTTTCTAGGTTTTGCGATCGTAAGTAGAAAGTGTTTTGGTTGTGAATCAACACATCAATTAAGAAAATGTATACAGCAGGACAGTAAGTTTAATTCAAATTATTTTTTCTCCGTAGTAAGTTAATTATGAACCTTAAAAGGTTCTGAGGCCGTAAAATGCGTTTTTGGTATTACTTTTAATGCGACCGACTTTTTGAAGTTATCAGCTTTGACCAAAGGTATGAAACAACAAAATCTGTTTGTGTTTTTGTTATTTCACAAATCACTGCTTCTAGTTAATATCTGCCAGACATTCGCTGAAATCAAGGCCTGTGGCATGACTGGTTGAATACGCTTGAAATACCCTGACGTTTCTTGAGTGGAAATCAAAATATATAAATCACTTTCTGGAATTGCTGTAACGTCCCCATCTCAGAGATTTCTACAGATCTCTTGAAGTGGAAGTGCGTGTCGGCATTGGCGGAGATTGTTGTCACGTGGTTGTGACACAATTTCTTTGGTTCGTGACGTATTACACTATTCTGCACAGCTGATAGGTTATGTCCAGAATTTATGTATTTATTTTGATTTGCATTATGTCACAACTGGATGAGCAACATACAGTCCATTATTTCTCGTTTGGGTTTTAGCTCTAGCAGCAGGGCTTTAGACTGGTATAGCAGGGGTTGAAAGTTCGATTCCGCGCAGAGGTTGACCTCAGAAAATTGTTTCTCGCCGATAACTTCCTTTAAAGAGACCTGGAACGCGATAAACAGACTACATTGCAAATTTAAAAGTGGTTCTTTACCACTGAAACTGAATTCAACCAGGTATTTTTAGGGTTTGTAGGTAAAAATTTTAAATTCTGTTAATATCAAAGCATTTTTATTAAGTTTCAAATTTAAAAAAACGACCTGTTATTTGCTTGCCACTTCGTCAATTTTTCTCCCACAAGGCAAAGCACGTTTTTTTATTTCGTATGGCAAAACATAGACGCAGCACATTTCCCTTATGGAAAATATTACCTTTGACCTCAAGCTATTTCAAGCAAATATTTTCCTAATATGGAAATATTACCTTTGACCTCAAGCGACTTCATGCAATTGACTGTGCGCGCATGCACACATCTATCGTAAGTGGGAGGGAGATTGGAAACTCTGTGGTAACCATAGAGTTTTTCCTTCGAGCGTATTTCAAAAATAGTGGATTTTGCGATTTTTTCTGAAAATTTCCTCACAGGGGAAAGTGAATTACTCTGTGCTAGACATTGCGAGGTGGTACTTTCGTCAGGAATTGTTTGAAAGATATTTTTGACGCGCTCTCGCGTTCCATGCCTCTTTAGGTGAAGTTTTTCAAAAACCAAAGGTCAGTAAAACTACACGAACATCACTCTTTCCTTTATTAACAGAGATTTCATATAGGTTTAACAAGGCATATTTGGCTTTTATGGAATGTTGCCCGGAATGAATATGAGAAGAATAGGAAGCTAATGAACCTATAAGACAACGAGTCTAAGAAAGCAACTACAATCTAAGGCCAAGTGACGGTACTCAAATACATATACAAAGTTTCGATTCAGCTGAAACCTCAACATACTGATTATAAAAAACATACCAGTAACAATCGTAAAAACAAAATGAACAATGTGCGCAATTTGTCTTGATTGAAAGTTTCATATCGACCGTGAACAAGGGATATGCACAGGACGAACGCTAGTAAATTAGTAAACTAGTAAATTATTGAATATCCGACACACTTAATTCTTATGGCCAATTCACTAGAACGTCATTTTGATCGACCAACAAGGTCGCAAGGGTGTTAGTGAAACTTGCATAGGAGTATCAAGTGAAGGCAGTGATTCTGACATGCGCGTAGCTACATAACGCACGCTGTTCCACCCACTAAGATGGCGACATCATTCACTTGTCATGAGATTTCGGAACTCTGAAAATGAAAATAATCGCGCTGAAATACAAACAAGTCGATACGTTGCCTTGAAACTACTTAGTTAAACATGACTAGAGAGGTTTGCATAATAGCACAGTGGCGTGGAATGCATATTTATAAGTATACAGTGTACCTTCGCAGGTACAAAAATGAACAAAACGGAATATTAATGACAAAAAGATTCAAACTATAAGTGATTGACCTTTATAGTAATAAAGACGCAGTCACGTACGCCAGTTAATCTCTCTTCTTGGATGCTCATCCATTTTGGCTATTGACCTGTTCATGCAATTTTTTGTGTAATTTTTCGAAATTTTGAAAATTTATCCCATGAACGTAAACACTGCGGAATTATTAGGTTTGTTCACTCAAGCGAAGATTTTGCGGTAAAATTCCGGAGAGCATTCCGTATCAATCCTCAAAAATACTGGCATGAAAGGGCTTTTCGTCAAGACCTTAAAAATGTATTTCACAATGATTTTCCGATGCTTATACAAAGGTGCCTACAGATGGAGCCACTTTAGCAAAGGTTGCACGCCTGATCGTGGATAAACGGATCATCAGTGCAACAGGTAACGCAAATTCTATTTTAGACCACATTCAAAATAACGATCGTCTTCATAAGCCACGTATCATGAACTGCATGTCAGTGAAATGAGACGGTCCTTGCCACGACTGGGCGTTCAACTTTTGATAAAACGGGTCTCGCACTTCATTTAATGGCCGCAATGCACTTGCCAGAACTCTGTCTGAGCCATGCTCTATTGGCACAACGTCTTATGATGTTTGATTGAATTGAAAAACAAGGATCGCCATCATTAAATAGAGATAAAGTAAAAATAGACGCAGATATAAAGATTCATTTTCCACTTAATTTACCTAAAAGCTTAAAAGAAACGAAGACTAATGGCCGCCAAAGTTGAATGACACTTTTACCTTTTATGGACTCATGAACATGGGTAGTCACAGTCCACGACTCAGCAATGTAAATTAAAAGGACCCAAGATTCGAGCAACAAACTCGAGTAAAAACTTGAGATTTCGAGTAAAAACTCGAAATTTCGAGTTCGGACTCGAACATCTTTAACACTGGCTCGTCAAGTGCAAAATAGGATTAGACCGTCATCAACGTATACCAAAAGATACTTGAGCACAAAATTGTAGACATCTATCTCCAGTTTGTATTGAAATAGAATGGAAAATATTGAAAATAATCTCGATCTCGATTTCAAGCGAGACGATTGGACCTTGGGCCCTGGACATTACTTACGTGGACATCACAGGACTCTGTGACCATCTAAGATTTAAAAAATTATTAGTTTTATGGGTGTGATATCAATACTTAAAAAGTTATCTATTAAGAAATTCGATCCTTGGTAACGAAGGCCGGATATAGCTCTGATTTCAGAGAAAGCATCGTTTGCTAATAAAACATTCATCTTCTACGAAATTCTGCGAGCCACGAGGAAATTTTGTTTTGGTATTGATGTTGTAAAGACGACCGGTTTCTGCTGCTGTAGTCAGTGATAATTTGCACAGCGAAGACGTGTAAAACTGCACAAACAACCCTGAAATGTCTAAATAGCTTCCGAGCTCAGATACAGCCTCAATTTTTATAATGGTTTACTAAGAATTAAAATCAAAAATCGGACTGCCATTTTTGGACACAGCGTGTATACAGCCGGGCCCCAGTTCTTCATGCATAAGAGTTACCTTCGAAGCTGACTTCTCCATTTCCGTCCTCGTCAACGTCAGCTATCATCTGATCGACGTCTTCAGCTGTTAGACCAACCTGTGGATAGCGAAGTACTAATCTACAGGCCCATGTAGAAATTTTCAAACGTATAAATGCCAGTGTTGATCTCCAACACTGTTATGTTGTCATTACATAACTACGGAAATTGACAACGCACGTGCGAAAGTGCTCCTATGTCACGACGTAGGTAAATGAACCTTTAACACAGGAGCAGAATTCACCACAAGATACACAACTACGCGCCACGCGCACTCTAAACACTCACGAAGAAAACTTAACGACAAATGTAATGTGTGGTACTAAAAACCAGCTTGAGTTGCGTGATGAGTGTGCTCGTGTGTGGCTGTAGAGCAGCTTTCATGCTAAAGGTGACACTGTAGGCTACACTTAGGCTGCTGCTAGGGGTATCCCTAAGCCAGGCTTGATGGTAGTTATGAGGTAGGAGTCGCATGTAAGCAATTGCAAGCCCCAGATTCAGGCAAAATAAAGGAAAACTCAGGGAAAATCGGTCAGTGGAGCATCCGTTGAAAACATACGGGAAAGACAAGGACAGGAAAGAACATTTAAAGGTTAAAATAGGAAAAAAAAACATACGAAGAAAGGAGAAATTGGTCGCGACCGGGGTAGTGAAATTGGCAACCGGGGGAATTCTCCTGCGCCTTCGTTTGGGCCGCCAAGCCCGATATGTCCCCTCCCCCCACGAACAGCCAAGTCCACTAAGATATTGCTAAGCTAATAGAGATTGGATGCGAGGCAAATTTCAAGTAAGTCTGGTTACAAAATAGAGGGAGGCGAAGTCTACAGTGCAGGAAAATATTTGTGAAGTGGTTGACACGCTAAAATTTACTGCCCACAGCTGTCGCATCCTCGTCAGCGACCACAGTGTCGAACAGTGCCATCTATTGCCAAGAACCTACACTACCATAGACAAACCTCTTCTGCCAAACCGAGGAGGATATATCTCAGATCATCACACGTGATGTAGCCGAGATTCTTTTTGTCCAAGATTCGGAACATGTCTCTGTAGAATTCTTCGTCCGCTTGTTCTTTCATCTTTTTTATAAGATAAGGCAAAAAACCTTCAAAGTTACACACGCCGCAGCCTGTTGAAAATACAGTAACACTGCTGTAGCTGAGAGATTGGACATTAAAAGTGCACAAAACAGAGTGTTTTTAAAGTAATGAAAAGCGGCCAGTGACACAGAATCATATGCACTTGTAAATAAATGTATTAGATACAAGTTTCATTGTAAACCTATAGTTCTTGACACAAGAAGAATAATTCTCCGTGATCAATGGTGACAAGGTGACCAGGACTGAAAAAAAGGACTGGACAAACAGCCAAGTTATGGAGACAATTGTCATTTTCTAGAAGTCTCACCAAGAGAAAAAAGGCTTGTTTTTTAAATTCTTCGAAAAGTGATGCGGTAGTGTGTTTGATGTCACAAGTAGTCTCTTTTTTCTATCTACTTATAGCAGATATAAACCAGCTATTAGAAACCAATAATCTAATGCAGTTTTCTACTCTTTACAATCATATATAGTGTTAAGGTCGACGCGTAAAGGCCACGTCGATTCTTTTGTTTTGCTGAACAGCGAGCATTATCTATAAACGAGTTTTAAGGTTATACATCACTTGGCAACAAGAATGTATATATATACGGTTCATGCACGAAGAGTTCACAATTTCCTCAACGCTTTCTTTCATGTTTAAGGGAATTCGACAGATACATGTATTCGTTCTTGCCATGGTTGCCACCAGTTCCCCACCTTCGGCGCCGCTAAAAAGTCTCCCACCGTTCGCCACCAATCCACACTCATATGCGTTCACGGAATTAAACAAATTTCTTGGTACACAGACTAAAAACACATAATCATGCTCACGAAGACCTGCAAATCACGGTCCACGGATACGGAAAATGCCGGTTTCACGTTTTCGCACTTCCGCAAAAAAGTCCGGGACGGTTTCACGCATCGCGAAAAAGCCCTTCACCCCTCAAAGCAGACCACATTCATTTGAGATTCTGAACGCGTACAAATCTCTAAAAGCGTATAGCAATTGTTCACTTATTACACGGACCAAAGTTGTCATTTTTTCATTTTTCATAGGCAGCAAATAATGGAAACTTTACCAAATCAATTGTTTTATGACACCGTGCAAGTAAAAGACAAACATTTTCTTAAACTTTATGTTTGTAGAGCAGTTTGATTAAACTTCACTTCGCGACCATATTGTGTGCTACATAAATGAATTGCTACCGGCTACATGCAGGTCAGCGATTTTGGCTAGTTTAGGTAACTAACCGAAGTTTATTGACTGCTCAAAAATGCGGATGTTAACTTTCGTTTTTGTTGAGTTTTCTACTTTTTTGACAATTTTATTGAATTTCATTAGTTTCAAGTCAAGTCTGGTGAAATTCAAGATGATAAAACGAAAGAGAAATTAATCCTTTAGTTCCTGAAAGCGACTTCGTATCGAACGACATTGAAAGATTTATCTATGTTGTTTGAATACCATGCGCACACTCAGCCTAAAAATGGGGAGGGGGGCTCGAATTTTTGAGAATGTGGACCTTTTACTAAGATTCAAGGGTTATGTTTAGAGTTATGAATTGTACATTCGTCGAATTTTGCTAGTTCCTGCCTTTTTCGGAGTCTTTGTTTCTCTGTGGCAGGCCTTTTTGCCCACTTCTCCAAATGGGGGGGGAGGGGGCGTGCTCGATCGAGCATATTTTTATTTGAGCTTTCGATGCACATGGGCCAAAACTACGTCTGACTATAAGCACTTCACAACTTGTGGCCTAACCAACCATTGTCAAGGTCACTCATCATTTCCTTCAGCTCGGGTCCTTTCAAGTAATGCCCCAACGCGCGCATGACATCTTTAAGGGCGTGCACGGGAACACTTCCGGTTTCATCGTCTTCGATATATTGTTTGAACACCAGACGTATATCTGAAAAACATTCAAATCCAAACTAAGTAAATGTTTTGTGCTTTTGTGATATTAAAAGTTTGAAAAGGTTCAACAATCGGTTGTATTTCAAGTTTCATGCAAAACAAATTATTAGCTCCTTTATATGTATACCGTTTCAAACTTCCAGCATGGAACTCTAATTTTACTTTTTCATGAACAGTAAAAACCTTGGCTTCTTTTGATTGGCTGATACTTGGAGCATCACTCGTGTCTAGGAAACGCACATTTTAACCAGTCATATCATTCTCTCCTTGATTTCAATATGAACGATTAAAATTTTCTGGACGTTGTGTTTTCACAACTCCAACACTCAATGAAGTTTGCCTTGCCACTGAACATTAGGCTCCACGTACTAGTGTCAAGCGCACGTGCTAATGTAAAAATTGTATGTATATAAAATATTGTACCATTAACTGTGCCATATAAAGTAGATTATGTTCACATATTTATGAGATTGTCTAATTATGTTTTTTTTGTTAGCTGAGATGTCATGTGTGAATTTGGAATATCAGAATAAGCATGGAATTCCGAGATCAAGCTCAAACTTGATCAGACGTGTGTGTTTGCGGAGATCGTTAATAAACATATTTGTTATGATCGGAAAATTACAGGTTCACGTTTGAAAGCTTATAAATATCTTCTTTACTTAAGCCCAAATTTGGTTAGCTGAGACTTAGTTCCAAACTGACGCACACATAATCTTGAGATCAACTGTGATGCCAGTTCAAGTACACCAATGAAACACTAGCCAATCAGAGAAGGGACGACACAGTTCCCGATTATTTTGAAGTGTACAAACCTTGTGAATGAAATAAAAGGAAGATGTAATTGAGTCGATTACCAGGACGTCAGTGACTATCCATAATGTCTCAAAGTTTGATGGGGTCGCCTGATTAGTTCAGTTTATTCCAAAATATGGTTTGCACGGGAAACTTCGGATGCACAAGCTTGTCTTTATTTTGGGAATACGATGACGTCGTACAGAAACTGAGAAATATTGCACCGAATGAGCGTGTTATGTAATAAAATAACAAAAGCTAAGCAAATTTTTCTTTTTACTTCCGATCACAGCTAATAACCTCAAGAAATCTATTCCATCGAACAACAATTCCAAAAATTCACTTTTTTCATCCTAAAATCGACCGCAACCCTTAAAAGTTCCATTTCCGTCTTACTCACTATCTATTGCGCGTGCTCAAACCAAATTACTCAACGTTACAAAGCATGTCTCAAACGTTTTCACATAATATCCCATAGCTGAGAACATTTCCCATCCAAAAACAGATCATCCGGGCAGTTTCACAGTGTATACCATTCCTTTAAAATCTCGTCGATTCACATCAAATGCAGGTGATCTCCCAGTCCGTTTGTTTCCAATTTCTGTTAGAGGACGGGAAATTTTAAAATCGGTTTAATTGTTTAACAACAGAGTGCGCTATTGCAATGAAAAAACATACTTTCAACCTGTTCCGGCTTTACTTCAAAATCCTCTGTAGACGAACTCTGAAATTATGAAAAAAGTCTACTTGCTTAAAAATGTACAGATGAGATCAATCATTGGGGACAGTTTGTAATGACTGATCCTTCTTGAAATTGTTACGGATGGCTAAAACAACCGAGTCTGAGAGAGTGAGGTCCGGGTTCGAGGAAACAACTTGTTTAGTAGGAGGCACAGTACAATTCTCACTTGGTTTTTCCTGGAAGTGCACGCGTCACTGAACGTGGTGTTTGGCTTCCACTCTGTCAAGTAAAATGAAATGTTGTAAGTCGTTTCACATCAAAGCCGCTACACATGACAACTACTAAAAAGGTAATAAAACGCAAAATTGACAGCTTTCAGTCCAAAACCACTACCTCCTTGCCAAAGACTGACAAAAGGCAAAACTGAAAATAAATTTCCTGCAATTCCAAAAATGTGGTCCAGAAGTGCTACCTTGCAACAAGATCTTTGCAATTCTGGGTTGTTTGCGGACTACCTGTAATCTCAGCAGATTTCTTAGCTGCCAGGCAGAAATGCAACAATACTATAGGGCGCCACTATTTTGAAGAAAAAATAGACTACTGGACCTTTCTCATTTCCAACATGTTCACAAATACAAGCAAACCAGATTCACTGAACCTGCTAGAAATATCTACCTCAAAACTGCCGCCGAACCTGACCTTGCCCAAATATCCAATTTCTAGGCAATGCAAAGTGCGCTCGACTACATACTATATACACTGTTACCTTAACTTGCAATTCACAAAATAAGTTTGCTGTATTTGGCGCCACCTATTGCCTGCGAAGAACGATAAATTTGACCTGCAAAGCAATTGATACCGGGAATTCCATGAACACAGCATCCAAAGATACACCCATAGACCTATATTCTGAAGGTTTTCCTAAATAGGCTCATGAGCCTATTTTTGTTACCAATATCTTAATGTCTCAGAGTTTGTAAGGTTTTCCAATATAAACAGAGTCAACGATGTTTATTGGAGTTTACAGTCACTCATCAGTTCAGTCCCTTCTTAATCGTTGTTGTTATTAATGCACGTGCCTTTGCAACCAGACCATCAAGGTCTTTTTGTGATACCTTTCCCATTTGCAGACACTCACTTCCGAAAGTAGGCCCCAGGGTCGGATCCAGGATTTTGAGTTGGGGGGAGGCAGGGCAGAGTATTATTTTGCCCGTCAGACATTCGCACCCACAAACTGTCAAATGGATTCTGGGAGAATTTTAGGGGGGCATGGCCCCCTTGGTCCCCTCTAAATCCGCCACTGGGCCCACGCTTACTTTTTGGTTTCCAGTAAGGTAAAAATTTGCCGTTTTCGGAATGTGCTTGCTAACGGAAGGCTGCAGCGCGAAGATTGTATAGTTTTAACTAGTGGCAGAAATACTTTATAGACTAAAGTATCCTCTCAAAAATCAAACAAAACTTAGAGATTTTTAGATTCATTGTCCACCATTCACTGATCAACATCAAAGAATTTCAAGATCTTACTTTGTCATACATTAGAGTACAATTGACAACGTTACGTGCTCTAGTATAACTAATTTCCGTCTGATCAGGTGAGGGCTGACTCGAAGTTGATGAATAAGTCATTAGAGAATTTGCTGAGGTTGAACACAATCGTAACTAACAACACGGGTGACATTAACATCGACTGTACGTGGCCTTTCAAGGTAATGTAAGTTTCTTAAGGGATATCTGGACAGCGTTTCACGGTAGAACAAATTTCTTGCGAAGAAAGCAAGGTCTCGCAAGAGACGCGAGTCAAAGGCGAGTATTTTGCAAAAATGCTTGGGAACCTGCCTCTTCGAGGAAGACAACGTCCACTGAAGTAATTGGTAGGCTAGATTGGGGTTTGTAATTATGGGAAGGCTAGATTGGTGTGTGGAATTATGGGATGGAATTAACTGCTTCCGTTCCCCCAGGATCAGTCTCAGACCACGATTTGGGCCTTAGTTGTAGCTGCCCCCAAAAGTGAGAAAATTGGCGTGGATCAAGTTTGGACTGAGTAAATGGGGAGCTATTACTACGAATGACATAGTTCTTTGAAGTTGTTTTCAGTCAAAGAAGCCAAGAAATTTGGCCTTTGCTCTGTTCTACCCGGATCCAGAAGTACAGTCATTTTAAAGCTCTCGCTTTTGCGAAATTTTCGCAAAAATACAGGTAACTTCAGACGAATGGAAATTGGAAAAAAATCTTACTGGTAATGGTAAAGTGTACTTCTGGAAACTGTAGTGGAAATTCACTAGGCTTCTTGTCTCCACTCAGGGTCTGAGGCAGTCGTGAATTAGTGATGGGGAGAAAACCACCAAATCGCATTTTTTTGTCTCGTTTACTCGGACTTTTTGTTTCACTGAGGCCGACCTTTTTGCCCAATTCGCCAAATTGGGGGGTTCATTCGAGCCCCCCGAGCCCCCAACGGGTGCGCCCATGAAAGAGAATCGGAACGCAGTCCCAGATTTCAGTAAAGCGCTGTGGAGCATACTGTACTGCTGCGTAAATCATTCCAATTTATTTTGTATCACTGGTGCATCAGCAACAACTTAAGTATCTTCATGACTTCGAATATCCGTGTTCCGAGTGGTCATCGAAAAATGAGGAAAATTAACTGAACTCCATGCCTGTGACATTTATAAAAACAACGAGGATTTTAGTAGACTGAAGAGAAACAACGAGATAAAAAATTTATAAATTGACTTGAGTTTTCGATCGATATCTGTGCTTGTTAACTATCTATTTTTAAAAGTGACTTTCCGAATCTTGACAAAGATATTTTAGCTTTCCAATTTATTTCGCTCTTAATGACTTCAAAATAGAAGCTACATGTTCGATTCTTAACTTGAAATCTCGAGTTCGTAGCTCAGGGGTCATCAAATCAAAGCTAGAGCTAGGAACTCATTTGCGTAATGAACTCGATTATAAAACGAAAAACTCTTATCTCGAGATCACATTGATTGTAAAACAGACAATATCGAAAGTAGGTTCAAGTCGAAATTCAAGTTCAGAGATTGGATTTTGGACCCACTGGCCATTTTTTGCCACTCAGCGTTGTCTCAAGGATATCCACCCAGGTGTAAAGAAGATATAACGATATAACTGATACAGGCAGAAAGTAATAGCCTCGTGGTTAACTTACCATTGCTATTCTCAGTCAACCAAACCTGAAAATATAAGAGGAAATTGTGACGATTTTTAAAACAAAAACACTTATTGAACAGTTATTCCAAATAGCAAAGCATGATACATGACAATTGTAGTTTGTGTGAAATTAAGGTCCTCGTAGCTCGCCAATTGTAAGTATCTAGACTATGAAATATTTCAAAATGTTCCAGCCACAGTGTAGTATGAAATAACAAGTCATATAGCAAAGTACGGTATTTGACACTTATAGTTTGTGTGAGAGCAACATCAGCGTTGCTCGCAAAATGTAAATATCTAGATTCCTCAAATATTTTACAATTTAATATTTGTGTAACCAATGTAAAAGAAAAGGGCAGTGAACAACGGTAGGTAGAATGCATTGCGAATCATGGTTCTTATTAGCGTTTCACAGGAAAATTAAAAGATATCAAAGACGAACGTGAACTTGTGGACAACAGTGGTAATAGAAAATTCTTTGTATCTCTACATCACCAAACACGTGAAAAGAAAATTGATCCGAGGTACACGATGGACACAGTTTTAGTTTGGATATTTAGGCTAGTTCCCAATACTTTTTAAAGGAACGTACCACCGTATCTATAGGCGAGAGGTCCAACCATACGGAATACTTCGGGTATTTTCGTAACCTCAGGTGTTTCATGTTTGCGCATGAGACAGCTTCATTCATTGCAGCAAGCCGTTGGATTAGTACCTAGCCAGAGACTAGACGGCTCCAACCTATTCTTGCCCATTATTGGACATAGAGACTACGTAGAAGGCTGACAGCCCTCTTGGCAAGGCTATAGATTGGTCCCCTCATCACAATAACTGTCTTTCACTTTTAATTTCATGACGATGTCCGCTGGGTAGCGGCAACACATTTATAGTCGTATACTGTGCTCAGATGTGACACCTATCAGACTAGTCAACTCACGTGACTTTCCGAAGTAGGAAGTTCGGTTCATATAACTTGAATGTATTTTCGA
This sequence comes from Phoronis australis, assembly GCA_002633005.1. NCBI lineage: Eukaryota > Metazoa > Phoronida > Phoronidae > Phoronis > Phoronis australis. The sequence continues at coordinate 298,709 of NMRA01000127.1, read as the reverse complement.
CTCCCACGAAGCCGACTTCGCGGTGGAGGACGGCTGTAACGAGGGTAGCAAACAACGTCACTCAAAATCTAGAATGTCATCGAATGCTTTGGGATACCTCTGAAAGATAGCGAGCCGGGAGACTAAGGATTGTGAATGATGTGTAAAATTTTTGAAACTTGCTAATCTGATAGCCATAATTTTAACCGACCGTACACCCTTTCCTATTACTATTGAAATTTGCACATGCGCAGCTATGAGACATCACAAAGGGATAATACACAACAGCTTTTGCTATTTTATAGATCTGGTTAAAGGCAAACACTTCAAGAAATCAACCCTACCGCTAACAGTATTCTCCAAAACCTAGTGTGTCCTTTAAGTCACATTTTATTAAGAGTTTTACTAGGCTTTCTAACTCTCATTTGCTCACCTCTACAGGTTAATTATTAATAAAACGTATATGAAATAGCCGCCAGGTCAATATTTTTTCTATACTTTCACCTAATTTGAAGAAACGCTGTATATCAGGTGTACTGGTGCTGAGATACAGGAATGCAGGGTAAACACTATCTGAATAGTGTGACTCTCAATCATGAAAATCAAATCAGGGCTGTGTTCCTTAGACTTAAGACATTAGTTTGCACTGACTTACGGCGAAAAATCTTCGGTAATGCAACGGAAACAGTGAATTCTATCAAAAAAATTCACGAGTTCTATCTCATAATTCAACATTCCTGGATCATCCGACCAATCACTTCAGCGGCCGTTATTTTCGAGGTTACGCATTAGGTCTCGAGCACACTCACGAACACCCTCCTTTCACTCCAATGACTGTGGGCGATCTTACGAGATCTCGCTTTTCTTGCAAAAAATCTTAAACTTGGCCTTACACTTTACATAACTATTCCTGAAAAAAAATGAAATCTCACTTTTGCTAATTCTCACAACAAAAAAGCATTAATCTACACAACCTCCTTCCTTAAGCAACTCATGTGGTGGGTAATATCACCTAGGCAGTCAGGTTTATTTAGGTGTTCCATTGTGCTGCGTAAGACGTGGAAATCTCCCAAGAATGTGCGCTGGAGTTACATTCGTGTTATCAGGCCGATGTTAATCTAAGCCCGTACCTGCATGGACAACGACAATTGAACAGAGCACCATCATAACAAAACTAAGAAATATATGCAGCGTTTAGATTGCTTTCGTGTAGCTTCTACGTTTCCGGGAGCACCTGCGTCTGCTGTAGAAATGCTTCAAAATTTTTGGTTTGCCACAATCGCGCATTTGCCTCAACGGTGAAAATTCACCTGCAGCTTATCGTATGATGTCTAATGGGCACTGGAATTACGAAGAGCGCAAATCACCGTGTGTGCAGCAGGTTAATGTCGAGAGCTGGACCTCATTTGGCTATGCCTTGCGATGTTCTAGTGACTATTTTAAGTCTACGTTGATGGCTCTAAAATTGATAATAGACAATCCACTGTCCTGACCTTATTGATGATGGTGAACAGACCTGGGTATCACCGGGCAAAACTGCAGCAGTTTTCCAGACTGAAATTTCCACCATCCACCTTGCAGTTCTACTGGCTATAGAGAAATATGGGCCAGTCTTTGATAACAAAGGAGCTCTTTATACTCTCAGACAGTCAAGCAGCCACTAAAAGTCTATATATAACCAACCTCAAAATCAACTCCTGTTGTACCCGCGCAACCTATTCTGAAAAGTGGCCCTGTGAAAACATGATGAACGACACACGGAATTCCTTGTGTGGGCATCAATGCGCATGCTTGGTAGGAAGTTTATCGATCATATCGCCACCACTTGCACACGCCTTCTATGCAATGTACTAATTTGGGCTTAGCTACGGGATCGGGGTTCCTTTGATTTTGTTTTCTGCGGTTACTGCCCTTTTTAATAAATTGCAACTATTCAAGTCAAACGTGGTCGCCATACTACGTTACAGTAAACTCAAGGGGTTTCCCAGATTTCAACCAATGGGAATGACTGAATGTTATGACGTCGGTTTCATTACTTTAGCCAATGAGAAGCCATGATAAACAACATCTGACAGTGCTACCTTTCGTTGCACTGCGAAAGAATGCAGGTCCTGTGTAGATGAGGGACATAACTTGGTTGCTGAAATAGCTCCATGTAAACTGAGTCAAAACTCGTGTCGGCATTGGTGCTAACACAAGAAACATTTCCTGACCCTATCGAATCAAAGGGTTGTACAAAACTGTTATGTTTAGACAGGCTTCTGGTAGTAGGCGGGAGATCCGGACAGTTACTGGACACTGCAACGTAGCTCGATATATATCGCCACACCAACAAGCTCAAACTGTCCCTAAGTGCGCATGGAGGTAGAGACATTTAGAAACGATACCTTGCTTATCAAAGCCTTTGCAGCCTCCTGCCTGAAGGAAATCACCAAATCAAACATGTCATTCCAAAGTCTAGAGCCAAAACAGGCAAGTGAAAGATATTTCATACATGGGGTTTCTCTCGCTGAGAGGTCCACATGAGTCATAATCAGGGCACGAGTTCCACTGTTCGCAAGACATTAGCAAACACTAGGGGCGAAAAAAACATCATTGTTAGTACGGAAACGCTAGATCGAATCCCATGATTCAACGGACTCCAATGAACCTTCACTGACCACCATTTTGTAAGGACAGGCTGGTAATCTCTCTCTCGTAAAACACTTGCTTTTCACTCGCGTGATTTTGCGAAGTCTTACTGTACGCGATCTTGATTTTCTCACGGGAAACTAAGTCCAAGGAACGACCTGCAGGTGATCAGGGCAATCGAATCAGCATCAGCCGTGTGGTCTGACTAAGCATCCTCGATGCACCGCAAAAGGAATCAGGCCACCTGCCTATATTTTTATCTGATTTGCATAAAACAGTTTTACCACATTCACTGTTCGTTTGAGTCAAGCCCTTGTCCAGTCATTATTCTTGTTCACTTGTTTCCAAGGCAATGTCCTATTAATGAGTCGTAATTGTTCCTCGTGAGGGAAAACAAATACAGTTATGCAGTTCTTGACTTTTCACCCCTACAACAGGAGACCTGGTCAAGCGCGAAACGTGTCTGAAAAATGTTTTGCTTAGTGTTTTTGATGGACGCCAACATTTCCGTTTTTGGTTAGCTTAAAGTCTTAAAATTCCTTACGAAACCGTGCCCATTTCATAGAAGACGTAGGGATACCATCTAGCGCACGCTTGGTACATGATTACTAAAAGTACTGAAAACGGAAGCACCACGAGCTGCGCTTGCGCTGACCAGGTCATAATCGATGTAACTATAAACGATTTAAGTTTTTGTTTGAAACTACATAATAAATTCCTTTCAAGTAACTCATATCTAAGAATTCACATGAAATAACTCATTGAAAACTTACGAGCTCCATTTGACATTTGCCTTATCAATCCCGAAATTTATTAAACGCCTCACCCCTACAAAAAGCTCGAGGAGCAGTTTCGGTTTTGGTCTTCCGGGTTATATATCCAAGGCCAGAAACAGTGAAATTCAAATTGTTATTAAAGGTTACCGATAGGCGGTTTGATTAGTAAGAAAACAGCGTGACAAGATATCAAACATCCGAAATAATACCCCCTTTCATTCCAATGATCTGGTATTTTGAATGTTATGTGAAATTGAACAAGGCATCTGATTGTTAGTAGCCAAATTACACCGTTTCAGTTTACTTAGTTTGCGCTGTCAGTTTGTAGCCTAACTGCAAGATTCATCGACATTCAGTCAGAATTTTCCGCGCTCGTTCATCATAATCAAAACAGTCAGTTCAACTTGCCAGGTTGCCGGCTCTTTCAGGTTAAGACGGATTAATTTGGTTAAAAGACTCGGTCGACGTCACTCGCGGTAGAGCTGTAACCAGTACACGTAAAACACGTGGATTTAGTTATGACATCGGTTAATAAAGGTGCCACAGCTAGTGCAATGCGGACATCGCTCGAACTGTTATTGGTCGGCGTAGCATACGAGTACTTTTACGGAATCCGTGGCTGCGTTTCTGGCGCAGTTGGCAGAAAACTCTGAGGTTGGTATTCCGTCGATTTGATTTGACCTATTGTCAGTGAGCTGACTAACTGAACACTGTGAAGATTTAGCACTATTAAAAATTTTCGTATTTTCGTCCTAGGATATAGTGCGTATTTGATTCGTTGAGGCTGGGAACTGTGATTCGCACGACACTGATTCCGATTTCCTCGGCAAATGGCTAATGAAGCTCGCTCCTGAACACTGTGTGGTATCCTACCGGTAACGAAACCCAGCTGAAAAAATGGTAGGTACAATTTTTACTGTAGCTTTTCTTTTCAAGGTTGACTTTTCAGAGGAAAACCAATATTGCAACTCGAGAGAACACTTAGTCTGTTGTTTTACTGAAGAGGTGTCCGGTTTGCTTTATACTTTGTGAATTAGAAGAACTCATTTAGATTCCCGTGTCATATGGCGTCGTCCCTGCAAGCTCGGTTGATTCGCAATCAGAAGGCATAGCTAGATATAAAACGTCATAATTATAATTCTGTATAAAACCCTGGGAAAGTTGTCACGATGCCATGATATAGCAATAAAACTGAGGTAGCAATAACAGTGATAGGCCTGTCTCTTTCATCAATAGTTGTATTCACCGGCTGTTATAATCATTACAATTATAGCATCTCGCTTATAAACAGCAAGGATTTGTATTATGTCCTTAGATAACGGAACATCTGTTTTCTGAGTCGGACTAATTCATTTTTAGTTGGCGAGTTTGCAACGACTTCCTGAACGCTATCAATATTCACTAGAGAAAGTGTTTAAAATCAAACCCGCGCCCCGGTGTAATCTTTGTACTCGAAAGTTGACTCGGAAATTGACCAATTGCATGTCACGCTTCAGTCGTGAATATTCGTACTACAGTCGTGCAGCGTGATGGATAATTTCAATTCTGAATCGAGTTGAGTTTCGAGATTAGATCCTCACCCTCATAAATTTGAATGGTTATAGAATGCACTAATTAAGCCATGGCGCGCTTCTGCAATCAAACGAAATTGCGAAACCCGGGTGAATGTAACATGAAAACTGAATTAGTTAGTAAAGTCCCGGTCACTGACACTGAAGATATGACCAGGTTCCGACCAACTTGGGACTGACACTTTGAGGAGTCGCAAGATAATCGTGGTTCATGGTGGTCGCGGCTGATCACTGCTCAAAAATCGATTGCAGGAGGTTTTTGAAGGTGTTAAAAATCCATCAGTGACCGACTTTAAACTTAACTGCTCGCAATGAGGTTGTACCACCAGTTTTGAATCATCGCACAACCAGTCGTGTATAATCGTGCGTCAACACCTTGCCAACAGGCGATTGATGGCACCACTAGTAGTACGATTTTATGGCCAGTCTTGTAACTTGCCAAGATCTTTTCTTATTATTGGCACGACGTTAGAATTGATTGTGCTACAAGCCTTTTCACGAGTTCTATAGTCCATATCAGAAGACGACAGTTCTGTGATTTTCCTTTTCTGTGTATCTGCCATTTGCCGCCTCATCAGGTTTTCACAGAGTCTGCCCCATGACCCCCTATCCGATATTGGTTTCTGAACGCTTTTTGGACATTCGATGCGTGCATCGCTCTGGTCGTTGCCATGACCATTTTGTTTTGCAAGAAGTCATCGTATGGTGTGTACTGTATGATAGTTGTCAAACAAACGACTCTAAAAAGTAAGCATAGCTTCTCTTTTAGCACCTAAGTTTGAGGATGAATACATTCTATACTCGTGTGTGTTCATGGGGAGGTTATTGATAATACGGTGTGTTTCTCGTTGGCTTTTGTCTTACGATAAATGAACACTGTTTTAAGAAAAAAAGAAGCAAACATAAAACGAGACTCACAAAAATAACTTGTTTAGACAGTACAGATTCACGGTTTCAGAAACATTACGTTTGAAAAGTTAAGAGCACTGTTTAGGGTCGCTTTCAGAACTTTGTTGTAATAATTTCTCGCTTTCATTCGATGCCAAGAAAATGAAAACAAAAATCTTTTCCAATGTTTGTTTTGACGGAAAATATTCGCGATGGAATGATTTCGTTTTTTAAATGGATGCAGCAGACGGATGTGACGTTTCGATCTCGACTCCAATTATCATGGAGTCTGACAATTATAGTCATTTTCAATAGTATTCATACATCAATAGCAACATCCCGAAATACCTCAAAGTCGCCGTGTAATTGTCCACTGCACTATGCATCGGGTGGGACTTTTCCTTCATTACTGTTCGCAGCTTACTATAGCACTACGTTATACATTGCTCGTCATTCTAATTCCAATAAAGTTTAATTTTGCACAATGAGGTGCTGACGTAAAAATCGATAAGCTTAGTGAAGCGAAACACACACCATTTCTTACTTTTCCTATTCAGCTTAGAAGTGAACCTTTTAGAAACTGGGCTAATCAGACAATGTGTTTTACTACCTTTGCAACAGAAGAGCGTTGATATCTGGCCTGGTCGCAAAATTATACACTACAGTTTTGTAACGGCTTATTTGCTGGGGTACATAGAATCTTTCCCAGTCCTACGGGGCAGCACTGAGAAAGTATCATGTTACATAGTTTCTCATCTATTAACAGAACGAAGTAACATTTGGACATTTTGATTGGTTAGAAAATAACATTCGGACATTCCGCTTGGTTGATGTTGAGTGCTACTTAAAGGTACTGTTTAGCTGTCTAGCTGTCAATGTTGATTTTTACCCGTAGTGCTTTTGGGTTATGAAAGATTACCGTGCTCATCCTATCTTGAATTCAATAGCGAGCAGGAGGGGGCCCGACGCGGTGACGGGTATCCACATTGAAGGATGATAATTAAACTTTTTGAAATTGTGACCGATTTGTAGTTACATTGAATAAAGTTTCTATTTTATGCTTCATTTTTTTGCTTTTCTTAGTACTAGAGCCCATGCATTTGAGTAGAGAGAGGGGCATCCCATAAAAATCGCCCCGGCATCACCAAACCTCTGCACCACGCTACTGCTTGAATTGTTGCCGTGTGAGCTGGCAACTCACGTCACAGATAATGCGTACTTATTCCATTTTCGAATTCGCCAACCCCAATAAACTTTGAAGCCATTTCTTGAGTGGCTAATGCTTTCGATGACTTTTTGGTAATGTAATTAGAGTCCTGTCGTGATTGGTAATATTGTGATACCGATTTTATGAGCTGCAGTGGCTCTCTATTCATTTTCTGTTTTTAACAGCTTAAGACGGAAGAATTGCAGTTTTGAGTCTAGTACTCCATCCATTGAAAAATGCCTTTGTGGCATGCAGCTGCTGCAACAACAAGAACATAATAAACCGATATATTCTACATAAATTCGTGTATTGTTACCCTCTCGAGATAATACGGCGTTAAATAAAATGACAAAGCGATTTATCATACTTTTCTTGCTTATTCCCAGACTACCTCATGACAAATGTCCAAATCGAGGCATGCGCACAGATGCCCAAACACGAATATACGACGGAGTCCACGGTTTCGTCCACCATCTTGAATATTTTATTTGGTGCAGGAGTAAACAAACCAATTGGGATGGGTTTCCCATGTACATAGACAGGAGAGTAAGGCCTGTTAAAACCAACATTTTCTGAGGAGTCGACTGAATTGTCAAACTGTTGCAACTATGTAATTCCCAACATATTCATTAGTATACTTTCAGACGATATCTTCTCTTCCCTCTATTTGAAGTCGTGTTTTCTTCACAACAATTTTTCTATAAGTAATCTCGTCACTGACCAACGCCCTGGTTCTGCCAAACGACACCAAAACGGTATTGAAATTGTAACTGTTTAGGATTTTGATTCACCAAGTTCTATTACAGACAAATAGTTCATAAGGCATATCGTAACATGAGTCAACACGCCATTGAACACTTTGAGACTTATTATCCAACGTAGTGTTATTCTCAGAATCACGTGGAGCACGTGTTCTTCCTTCAAATGTCAGCAGCGTTTAAAAAATTTAAACTAAGTCCTAACAAGTATTTACAAAATTTGTAGAGAACTGTCAAACACGGTTTCTGACTTACAAAACACGGCTCACCACTCAAGGAACAGGAGCCCAGCAAGACCCACACCCCCCGAAGAGATACCCGGGACGTGACGCTCAGACCATGATCACTTTCCCAACGACATTGTGCATATTCCTTACGAAAGGGACATATCTCCTTACAAAGGGTACCCTTTTCCAACTACACAAATCTGCAAAGGGGGGTTTCAATATTACCTATATTTAGAAAGTCTTTCTTGTAAGTGAAGTACCGTACAACATGGCATCTCTTCTTGTTTTGTTAAAAATCCAGATTTATGAATTAACCCCTGGTATTTCTGTAAAAAGGCTACGTGACTTTTTAGTGGAAGCATCCTGCAGTGAAGACTTTTCGTTTTTCGAGTCCACTCTCAAAATTGGTGGGGTGCCTAATTTCCCCATGTGGTCGCCCCGACAAAAATATAGTAGAGTAGGCTACCACACTGGCACAAACCACCCACCACGGTAATAGCGAGGACGAGTAAAACAGAAACTTTAGTAGCAAACGGTTGTATATAAAACGATGAAATGAAATTCAGCTTCTTAAACTACCATCTCCACCGACAGTTGCGGTTCTTAGTATGGCAATTTCAATCCGTCCATGAAATTTTATTGCTTCTAATCGACTCATTGTCGGTTGCCCGGCTCCTGTGACTCCCGATGACGTAACGAGCCTGTGTTCTCGTTAGTGTTACGAGATTGTTTTGCGTGAAAAATCAACTGTTGTTTTGTCTCTGAAACTGTTTTTAGGGAATTACTGTATTTCGAGTTTGAAACATCAATTTAAGTTATTTCAGTTGTAGGACCACGTTGTCACTTATGCGCACATTTAAAACACAACTTTGCAAAAACGTTCACCCGCTGTACTTATACTAAATGGCTTTTCATGCAAACAGATCATCTGGAGATAAATCATGAAATCTGAAATCTGTCTGCTTGGCCCATGTAGGGTAATGATATCAGGTGAATTTACTGTCTGTGTTCATAATTCATGTTTGTTAGACTTTTATCGTGCGTACTGTTCGTCTGGTTTTCGTCTGATTGTTCACAAAGCCATTCACCGTGAAATCACACTAAGGGAACTTCCGGCCAAATAAAGCCCCTGACATTATCCACCTGACTGCTATGTCATGTTTCTGTGTGAGCGTTCTCCCCGTACCCCTGTCCGTCCCTCTCCCCACCCGTCTGCACCCCCACCCTCTCCCTGTATCTCTCTGTCAAAATGTTGATTGATAAAATCGTGTAACGACGTGATGGATGACAGAGCTCGACTCTAAATATGGAACTGCACTCGTATTTCGTGTTCGACGTTAAGATCAATATACGACCACTTACGGAACACTACCTTTATCGCGCATCGCTAAGCAATCCTTCCTGTACTCTCCTAAGAGTACAAGATTAAAATACTTCAAAGCTTAGCCTAAACGCTCGTAAAAATCATTTAATTTGAAAAAAATCATGAATTTGAGTAACCATTTGAGAGCAGCAGTCCACAATTTAACAGTGATAACTGTAATTTCATGTCTTGTTTTTTGTCTGGAAATAATCTCCCTTGACGATTGAGACTTGAACTAGGCACCGGCGTTATTCAATAGATGTCATTGTACAAAATAATATAGAACCCGACTCTATGCAGTGATGGATACAGTTATCGATAAACGATTGGGCTACACCGCACGCGCTTTGCATTATCGTGTTATTGTAATAATCCCCCCTTGTAGTTTACGCAAGCGATGACGTGTTTGCTGTTTTAAAGGAACCTGGGCAATAGTCAATTACAGGACTTACCGGATTTTGAGAAACCGTTTGACGCCCGTTATTCAGTAGAGAAAATTGGTTTACTTAATACGGATACCCTAAGTGACTATTATGTGAACGTGTGCCGCCAATTAATGCAATGGACTTAGAATTATTTATATCTCTTTGACAGTATTCATTCCTTTAATTCAGACACATGTAAGTAAGTTGAACGTTACACGTAATGGAGTCTCATTAAATATGACATAATTTTTTCGACATGGACGTAATTTAGTAGAAGGCTTTCATGATCGACATTGTATCAGTGTAGACCAAATCACTCCAAAACACCCTATTTTGCTAGTGGCGGCAGTGGGGAGGGTCAGGTACATGTTTCAGTTTTAAGGCTACATCCCTTATGTCGTCATCTGCCTCCTGGAATCAATTTGTCGTAGCCACTCGTTGCACTAGTCTTTTTAACAACGGGGGTCGAAACCAATTCTTACCAAGGACAGGCACTTTAACCATTCACGGCAAAAACTCTTACCACATACAACAAACATTACCACAGAACCTGAATTCCAATCACACTAAGGCACTCTTACTTTATAGAATTTTAGCGCAAATAACCCAATTAATAACACATACAAAATGCGTCGAGAAACAACACACTGAAACTAGGTCGTGCACTTCGGTCATTTTCACTAAAATGCAGAAAGAGTGCCTGGGTGCAGTTGATCGGTTAAGGTTCCGTGGAATGGTATTATTTACTTGATGAGAATTTTTGCGGTATGTTATAATGGTGCGCGCCAGTTGTACGAGTTAATTTCCCCCGTAAACACGTGATGGATGCAATCTGAATGTCATTTTGAACACATAACCTCTGAAATATGCGATACATACACGTATTTTGAATAAGTCAAACATTGATACTGTTGCTGGTCTACTTTATTTTTAGCGAAATCTTCCGAAACCAATCCCTTAAGTAAAGAAGTTGCGTTTCCTAGGGTCTAAGTTCGACTTTTTTCCTCTCTTCGGAAATGCCCGACTAGTTACGAGTCGTCACCATTCCGAACACCGGATGAGCCCAGCGTGGTTCCGGCCTCTAGTGCGCAGTCGGCTAGTCGTGTAAGCACTAACTGCAAAGATTGGAAAGTCACTAGAGTGGACCAACCTGTTAGATGTCGTTACTTTGCCATTAAACAAGAAAATGCATGAAACCCAGTTTGTACGTTATCTTTTACTATTATTTTCATAATTAAATATTCCAAGTAGCCTGTGAGCAGTATAATGCAAAAGTTGTGGGGTACACGGTAAAATGCGGTTCGGCTGTGTACGAGGTGGAGCAGCCGACTGCGAACTCGCACCGACGCAGTAAGTAATTCATGACAAAGAGTGAGCTTATACAGGTATTGCTGCTACAGGGTAGATACCTACGTGGAATTGAAAGTAAAGTATAATTATTATATACAGGGACCAATCTGTGCCCTGGTTGGGAGGACTAGCTTCCGCTGCAAAGTTACATTTTTACGACCAGTCAGTCAGCCAGAATAGATCGGATCCGCCTAGTTTCAAGGAAGTCTAGGGTACGCCTTGAATTTTCCTCAGTGGTGAACGATTTCTGCTCATGAGTGAACTTCAGTCAGGCGGCAAGTCGTGTGACTTTCTAAGTGTAGAATGATTGGCCGCATGACTAGAGTTTGCACATGCGCAGAAAACGTTCATCTCCCAGGGGAAATTTGAGACTACGAAAATAACCGAGGTGTTCTGGATAATTAGCCGAGACCACAAGACAATTCAACGAACATTTGGATCGCAAAAATTCATTGCCACTTCACTGAAAATACTGTTAACAGCCGATGAACACTTTTATTGCTTAATCAATAAAAAGCAACAATAGGCATCCACTCTTCGAGTTGCAACTTCCACTATAAGAATTCAAGGTGATAATTTTATAAATTTAAAAACACAAAATTTAATGTTGTTGATGAACAGTCCATGAGTGAATAGTAACTACAATTCGGAGCATGAATCTTTAATTATTTCTCGTTTATACGACTTCGTCAGTCATGTCAACATTTGTGAACATCGGAATGCACAACAGTTAGTTTCAAAGCCTTGTGTATACGTCCGACGCAAAGTGAGCATCTGGGTTGGCATCAATACCACTATGTGCATTGGGAAATACGCTCTAGCCCCATCCAGTAACTTCCAAATTGTTCCACATTTTTGATTACAACCAGGAACATACTGAACTCTATTAGCACATCCTACAAACACGTGATGCTTTTAGCTGTTGTCCTTACTTTATCGTTCGAGTTTTTCGAATGTACGAAAGAACTTACTAGAATAGTACTTAAGCATAGAATTCCGAATTGTTTATAGATAATGAATTTGAAATCATTCAGAGTTTAATTTCTCATTGCCCAAAATTTTTGCTGTTGTCAATGAGAATCAAGTATTGGCCTCGACATGAAACAGGAAGCGCATTTTTAACATTTGTCCTTTCCTTGAAAGCAACGTATCAAAACGGAAAACACGAATGAAGAAATCGTGTCTCCAGGTCGAACATGAAATGTTGTATGTTGAGACGTCACTAACAGTCAGACTATGATTTATGAAAATCCCGTTCTCTTAACTTGAAGTGATAGCGCTAATTGATACGGAAGTTGGGTTCGCGATGAGTTAATTACGGAGATTCGGTCTGCGCAACTCTTGCATAATTTTTGACAGCCGTCCATTGAAAGGCAGCTGGTCCGTCTGCTAGATAACTTGCGAGAAATCCTTTTAGTTTTAGAGCCTTCACGTACTTGGGAAGGCAGCACAAGCGTATATTTGCTGTCTGAGTTATCTCCACACATTAGCAGATGCGGGTACTTTCAAACGAACAAATCGTGGCATTATCGTGTAATGTCGGGCCTCAACAGCAAAGTCAAATGATCAATTATGCGTTTGATAACTGCGATTCATTTCTGCTGCTTTTCTTACTTTTAAAACGATTTTTGGCCGAGATATTGTTTGAGCGAACTCACGAAATGTCGTCGATTTCTACAACATGTTATTTGGCAGTTTTTGGTGAGTCGACTCGTGGACGAGACGGTCTCGCACTTAAAAAAATACAGCAAAGCTAATCTAAATTTTACTGATATCTGTTGGTTATGTAGAATGAACTAATGTTGCCGAATCGATCTAGAAAATTGAAGTTATTTGGTTAACTGTATTTTCTTAGAAATTCACTGTTGACTATTATTACAGGCGAATTTTTCCAGTCAGTAGAGGTGGTTAAGTGCAATTTCTTGCACGTGCCAAGCTTAAATACCAGCATCCTGCATAAACCAGTACCATGGCAGAGGTTAGATAGCCTCGATCTATTATGGCTGAAGTTGGTCATAGAAATGACGTCAAGTAACTTAGCAATGGAAGCAGGTCTCCCAACGAGATTGGTCCACTTGTCACAATAATTCTCTTTCACTTATAATTTCCATGTTGACTCAACATGTCCGCTCGGAACATTTGCAAGTAATCTCACTGTCCTTGGCGACGGTGTCAGTTCGCAATCACTGTGTCGCGCTGAAGTGACACCAATCAGGCAAGCCAACTCACGTGACTTTCAAAATAAGGAAGATAATACTTTCAGGAAGTATTTTCGATATGCACGAAACAAACTGTGCTCTATAGGCTGGAACAAGGTTACACCTTGCACAGAAGAGGACTGCCAATAATTTTTACCTTACGTTGTCACCAATAACCAATGCTCGACTACCCGAACTCCGCGTACCACACCACCCAAATCTTGTCAAACCACATGTTTGCAATTAACCGGTATATTTCTCTGATATCTGAGAGATTGATGAACAGTTTAGACCAAAGCAAACGTTTGCACTAACACCAGACTGCCTTACATCACAAGAGCCATAAGACCATCACTTTCCCGCCCTTATTTTTCTATTAGCCCACCCAGATCTTGGAATTATTTCGCAATAAGGATTAATGGCAACGGGGATTCAAAATGAAAGCTCAAAGGAGATGTTTTATGCCTGCGCGCTAGTTGTTTCGACAATCATCATATGCTATCACAAAACGTTCTTTGCATTTCGAAAATCGCCGTGATGTATATGCCTTTTTGCATTTTCTTTACTATGAGGCGCGAGTATGAATATAATCCAAATCAATACCAACGCTGCTTTCATGCCATCTTTTTATGGACGCAATACCGCGTCGCCTTTTCCCAAATTGTTCCGATGCATACGAAGTATTCGCTTCAACTAACGCGCAAACTAAAATCGTGGGTGCGGTTGTGTAGACGAAAGACACTCGCAAGTAAAGTTAGCGTGATCTCGTTTGTAATGCATGCATGGGGATAACTCTTGCGTGGTCACGCTTTTCTCGCAAGGAACATCTGCGACGTACCCTAGGTCATGGTCGTTAAAGGCAAGATTTATGTGACCTGCCAACCCCCGTGCCATGTTTAGGGGTCGATAAAAAATTAACAATGCTCTTAAACATGTGTTGCCCGGCATGGTTGCTCGTACATATGTAATTATTACAAGTCAGCTTCAGCATATATTGGAAAACATCATTACACATGAAGCTGGGTTTGTTTTTCAGACCAGTGCAGTAAACCCAATGCACATCGCCAGATAAACACAATAACCGCTCGAAGTGACAATACTGAGTTATACACAGCTAGAGAGGTTACGGGTCTACCGTACATGCGCTTACATGCGAAATCAGAACAGTTTCATGATTTGATTCAATCGAGCGTTTCGCAGCACATGCGCCTTAACTTCGTTTTCAGGTGCAGGCACTTCAGGTAGGGCGGATCCAGGATTTTGAGTTGGGGGGGAGGGCAGAGCAGAGTATTAGCTAGGATTGTGCCCGTCACACATTCGCACCCCCGAACTGCCAAATGGAATCTAGGAGAAGTTTGGCTCCCTTGCCCCCCCTAAATCAAACACTGCACCTGTCCCTTGCATATTGGCAATGTGCGTTATTCGTGTGGCCGATATTGTAAATACTTTTGATTTAATAGTTACAGTGTTAACTTGAATACACGTCAAAGTCTACCAGACTGTTGGTCAAGTTTTACTAGAATAATATTTGTTTAACTGAGGTGTTTCACATATAGGCGCATGGGCCTCTAAACGAAGATACAATATGGTGAGACAGTGTTATTGTGTATTATACTAGCCCAAGTTCGCATTTCACGAACTCACCAGTGATGTTCATATGGATGACATTTCTCTAATGCACCCACATGAGAGTTCGCACTTGTTGATACACGACGAGGTAGTCTGTTATGAGAAAAACAGCTTACATTTCAACTGTTGGTCGAACATTGCAGCTGGGATAACCGCTGCAGTGAGTTTAACTTAATAGTCCACTATCTAGAATCTTTCGTAGCAGAATCCGGGCAGATAAAACTGTTTTGTCGCTAGCAAGCTTTCATTTTGTAATAGCACGACGGAGATGCCAACAAAGTTGTGGAAAACTTGAGGAAAGTTCAGTAATTTCGTTTCAGTAGCGTTTATTATTGTTTACATGTAGGCAGTACGTTGCTCGTCAGCCGAAACACTGTTGCCTGAGCATCAGAGAATTTTTATTTCAGAAATATTCTCGCTAAACATGTCACGGTCGCGCAGGTGGGATATAAGCGATATATATAAGCGGCATATGCATCGCGTAATCCATCCAGGATTTTAATCCTCTAACTACACTTGTGTATATTGGCTATCCTGTCACTTACTCAAGAATTCCGAACGGATTAGAGGTAAATTTACTTAGCTACAAATAAAACAGAGCGGACGAAATTATTTTACGTTGCGTCAGTTAGTCAGATACTCGCTATTCAAACTATACCGACTTGCTCACATGGGTGAAATGTGATATGAAGGTCGACTGTTGTGACCGGGTATCGAAAGCTATAAATAGAACTGAACAGAGCAAAGAATAGTAAAGCCGTGAACACATTAGTGCAGAATACACACACATACACACACACCCGGCGCATTTTGTTCTCCATCTCTAATCTGTTCCATGTTCCGCTATTTGTTCGCTAGTCTACACCGCGACGTTCCGATCAGATTTACAGAACACCTTGGCGATGACGTCAATAGCACAAGGCCTGCAGCCAGCACAAAGGATTCGTCTTTATGCCGTGGAGTAATACTGAACGATTATTTGGCTTCGGCGTTATAAGTGATCGGTGGCGTAATCTAGACTGAACCCATCACAGGCAATCATCAGACCTGGACGAATTCGTCAAGACGTGTAGCGGTAAGAGCCCAAGAGGAGATATTTCCTCCGCAACTCAGTTGAATTGTTTGCGGTCAAACAATCGTTCGGTGTGTTTACGTGGTCACTGAACGGCATTTTCGAACCCCTAGTCGATGTTAAAGGTCTTGCCAGCTGGAGGCATGTTTGTTATTCGAAAATAACCGGCTAGGAAAACACATGTAGTTTTTCTCAACACAGCGCTCAACGTCATTTAGGTGTTGTTACATATATGATGGACTCTTCCCGACGGGGTTGCTGAATTCAGTTCCGTTGTCGAGACAAGTGGACATTGAGTTTACAAACTGGCACCCTGCAGAGACTGACCAAAGATTTTACTATGGCGAACTCAGCTTGCGTTCAGACACCGAACGCGCGGGACCCCAGTGCGCTAAACCTCGAAGAAATGACAGTGTCTGACCATCCATTTGATGCTTTGTCAGCAGAGGACCTTCGGTATAATGGAAAATCTAAACAGGTAGTCTTAATTAACTTCACCGTTACTTTCCGTGTTTTGCAAACTGAAAATCTTGAAAATGTCAACAAGCCAGTGGTTTGAAAACACTCCATCTTTTGTCGTCTCCAGTTTCTGTAAACATGGGTAGTGTTTATGTTTGAATCTCATGACGAATACAACATAAAAACCGTGTGAACCATGTGCGCGTTCACTAAAACGTGTTTTGAAAGTTAAAATGCTAACATTCAATTGTTGTCTGTTACAGTGTACTCTCTTTTGGTCAAACAGGTAAAAAAGAATCTTTACTTTCAAACATTGCTGACAACGTTTGGCACGATTTTTATGGTAACTCATGGTTCAAATAATTGAAGACACACAGGTAAACGTGTTAGTATGCTTCATCATCGGTAGGTTTGGAGATAGACAAAACTTACATATAAAGGGATGATACTTAATTGAGCCAGATGTTTATTTGTTCAGTAATAACACAGGTTGATCCGCTCCTCGTGTTTCAAGAATCTCCTGTAGTCGTCCTTAGAGAAAGATTTCCGAAATCAGAAATTTCGTTGTGTTTCCTGGCGGTCAGATTATTGACATGGTTGGTTTTACAGGGTGTCTCAAATTTATGAGACACAAATTAAAGAAAAATAACTCGAAAAATAACAGATGCATTTTAACGCTTCATGCTTTCAGCATAGCCAATGTGTAGGAGTACATAGATCTGTTTGCCAAGGCAACATTTTTACATGAGCTAGCCAGCTGGTATGCTAGCAATCTCTCTATGAATGCTATCCTTAAGTTCAGAAGTTGTTTCTGGCTTTTCTATTCAGGTTCTTTCATTTAAGTATTCCCACAAAACGTTATGCTAATACAAATTAAAGGTTAAATGAACCCCCATAGCTTTCTACTATGCATCAACAGGATAGCCCTGTGTTGTGCTGAATCTTTCAGGTTGTGCGTGTCAATTTAGTGTGCCACCCCGACTTGTAAAAATTTTTGCTGTAGGTTGAAATTAAGACACAACACGCAAGATTCATTGGTTTCACCGAAGCAATGTTGTAAGATTGTTTTTTTTTTGTCTGAGGTGATCAAATACTGAAATGTTATCACATGCGCGTTCCATAGGGGCTAGACACTCGCCAATAAAGTTTGTTTTGTTACGTTCTTCGCTTGTAATGCATGGCGATATCTCGAAGGATTTCGTATTTGTCGTGAGAAACATTCTCTACGTAACAAAGTCTTCAGCGGAACGCGTCATTTAGATTCATATGTAACGACCTCGTTGCAATGGGTTCGCATAAAGGGCAGCCAAACGCAGACGACAATTGCTCAGAATTAAAATTCTATCACTTGGTCTGTGGAACTCACGTCCACGCAGTCTTGGAAATATTTCGTAATGAAAATAGCCGTGGACTCCTTTTAGTCTCAGAGGGATTTACTTTGAATTCCTGACTAATACACTTTGTGATTCCATGTCTGGACGTTGGGAACACAGAAATGTATGTCTCTGTGCATGTTTAACCTGTTATCACTCAGATGTGACTTTAACTCGAAGAAGTGGAAAAACTGTTAAATGCCACTTTAGTGCCTTCAAATCTGCGCATGACACATTGACATTTATCCAGCTAAATTCAGCTCATTTATAATACTACGGAGTTGTTGCACAGAAAGCCATTGACTAAGATTCGGTCTGTAGTCAGTTTGTAAACTTTTTTAAAGTACTAGGGCATTTCATAATATGGTGCAATGGAAATAAGCAAAAATGTGGATTTTGCAAACATTCGCGCAAATATTCTTTTTATCTGAAAATCTTTATCAGACAAGTTATAATATTTGACCAGTCACGTGTTGCTTTACAAAAACGTTTTCCGGTTTTACCAGTCACACCGGAACTGATACTCCTATAGGTTGTTTTTTTCTCGGTAATAAAATCCACGACTGGGTCACCTGTCTATTTTTACATCTATAGCCTTTACGAAATAATTTATAGACAAGATCAGCATATTTCCCACCCATTTCGTACTAAACACGAGGATTTTAGTTGAATTTTATTCGCGAGATCTTATAGGTAATATTCTTCTTTTGCCAGCATACACACACATGTGACCGAAGAAGTACATCGTTGTATCCCACACGTGCTTAAATATCGTATACCTCTGGCCTTAGGCGCTGACTTGCAACCTAAGAAGAACATTTAGAGTTGTTGTAGCTCCCGTTGACGTCATTGCTCACGTCCTGGGATTTGAAAAATGTGTTTTAGTGACATTATAAAGGATGCAATTCAGAATAATGAATCGGTGTGCCATTTAGTTCCATGCGCCTTTATTCGAAAGTGTGTCTATACCCGGAATTAGGCACATACGCCTATGCACGATCCATTTGAGTAAAAATACACTCAGCTTTTTGGCTCAAGGAATGTAGTGAAGAATCTTGCGGACGATTGTCCTGCGGACGATTGGACGCACTTCATCTAAACGTATTTAATTTGAACCATATTATTTTTTAAATTGAAAAAGTTTGTTTTTCAGTTGAAAACTGTTGACATTTTCGCGGTTGCTTTTAGTGGGAACTTTAATCGAATGGTTTAAGTTAATCGAACATTTTGTAAATTTGCTTTTAAAACGTTTGACATTATTTAGCTCTGATTCAATTAATAATACAATCATATATTTATAATTTTGTTCATCCTGAAGAAATATGAAGATATTAAATCCAACAGTTTGTCACTTGGACTATTACCTGCTATTCCTACTAGTTACTCAAAACATCTAGACAGTAAACCCAACAGTACGGAAAAATGCACTGTCAAACCAAGTCACGAAAATATGTTTCTTAAGGGTCAAGATTATGCGCTTGTGTCGAGCACAACGCGTGCTGGTGAATCCACAATAAAACATGCGCCTGTGCAAAGAACACCCACTTGTGGATATGAGCGAAACTTAAGCGCATGCGTCTTAATGGGAAACACTGGAGTAAACATTTTTTTAAAGAACGAATTATTTCAGATGTTGGCGCATGGGCGTAAATACGCGCATATACGGTAAGCAGCGCACATCGTTATGGGCAACCGGGAATTTCTGTGTATGAAGTGATCACACGAGATGGTCTCTCATGCTTTGTAGGTGCATCAGAAAAGATCTGCTTAAAGTCACTCTTTACTTTTGTTAGTTTGCTTACAATAACGCCAAGATATGTTCATTCAGCCGAAATATGTTCTGTTTTAAGGAGAAAGCAACCTCTTTTCATTTTAATTTTAGTAAAAATACAGTTTGTTGATTTATCCAGACATGTTATTCAGTTAATTACGGCTTCCCGTAATTCAATTAATGAGCCATGCCCTATTCCGGAAGTGACGTTTAGGGGGTTTAGAATTTCTCGCCATTTTGCTTCTGCGTTGGAGTTTACTGTGAGGATCTGTTCTACTGTTGTTTTCGTGCTGGTTTCCTAAAATTGTCCTCACCACGTACCATCGACGAGTATTCTACGACAAGCTAGGTTGTTAGAAAACTCATTTACATTGGATTTAGGAATCGTTTAGTTTGTAGTAACCTGAAAACGGCTGAAGTCGGCGAGCCCATATCACAGTAACGTGAATGATGGAGACATTGTTCAAAGCAGAGGTCGAGAGGAATTTTTCACGACCAGCCAGTGGATGGAAATTTGTTTGAGCCTAAGTGTAGTGAAGATGGTGACCTGAGCACTCAAACAGCTTACATCCCGCAGCATGACTACCTCGCCACTCACCTAGCACCTTCTAAACAGCTCCAATACTTTAGTTAAGTCCACAATGAACTGATCAAAGTTTGGGTCACGGGAAGTTGTAATTAACTGAAAAATGAATGGGATGATCAATGAACCGTATTTTACCAAATGACACGAAAAAATATTGCTTTCTCCTTTAAAACCACTTCGATAATTTCAACCCTGTGGTATTTGAGATGTATGAACGTAGGTCTCGTCGGCGAATTTCTAAATTAACAGAAATTTGAAATAATATTTGTTATTTAATTTTAAAACCAGCTTTTCTGGTAGGAGGCTAGTATTCGGGAAGAATTTGTCTCATTTGGTTTGAATTTCGATTCGTTTTATGAGGCTATTTGCAAAACTAAAACTGGAAGAATACCGACGTTGTCTTTATTTCTCATCTAAGAAAAATTTGAAAATATACTATTTTTCTGCAAGTTTCCAAAATATTTACCATGCAAATTACCGCACACCAGTGACTTAGGGTAAATAGTAATTTAGCTAGATAATATGAGATTGATATCTCGGGCTTGTAATTAGCGCGATACAGCGCTCTACGTAATTTGTCCCTTAGAAACGAAGTGATCGAATCTGCTAATCAGACACGTTGCATGAACTGTTAATTTACACTTCTGTGAAATTCGATCGAGGCACACAAATTAACACGCACCTGTCAAACTCACAAAAACCTGGTTGTATCGTGAACATCGACCCGTCTGCCGAAACTGCATAATACCCAAAAGGAGTAAAACAGGCTAGTATTTTTCTAGCTTTGCAAGATCACGCTAATCGTCGCGAGTTGTCGCTTTGCCTTGCATCCATCCAGTGACAGCGAGCAATTGAACTTCATTGAGCAGCTATTGAAAAATGATGTGATCTCAAGAAATGATAAAAATAAAGAGACAATTTGATATGTTGAAATACGCACACAAATCAGGTTGTAGCTGCTGGGATCGAAATTCCCTTTATTAACCGCATTCGCTGGCTTTGGCGCGGATTGTTCCTTGCAGTTGGAAATGATGTCCTTGTTCATCCATTGATACTTCAAGAGGTTTACCTTTTTCGTATGGCATTAGCGCATCCCACCGAAATTTGCTGTCATTGTAATAACAAGAAAGGTGTTAAAACGCTGTTTATACAAGTAGGTTGAAACTGCCAGTCCACATTACATGAGACCTGTAGGTGGCGCTGAACGCCTGTCTACTAACTCGCTGGTTCCCTGCGTGCAGCTAGGTGGTAGCCAGCACGCTTTAATTTCCTGGGGGAAATTTTTTTAAACCGGCGTTTCTGATTGGCTGGTCGAATTCTTAACAGGCAGCGCTTTACGCGAACAAACTGGCATGACTGATGGAGGAAGTGTAAATGTGGTCTGTTGTACAGACAAATCGGTGCTTAAAATTCATGTTCAAAAAATGGGAATCCCAGAAAATAGTGGTTGCGCCTTTTCGGAGTGCATCTTTTTACTGTCGCTGACTTTTGTTTACGTTGCTGTCCTGTATTGAATAACACACTAGTTAAATCGGCCAGATGACCAACGGCGTGTTTATTGTACATGTATGTGCTTCAAGCACGCGGCTATTAAACATTGCTGCAGAAACGAAATAGTTGCTGCTACGCCACTTGCATGACAAGGTTAAATCGTTCATAGTCCATTTTCTCACTTTGCTGTAAAGCTAACCATAGCCAGTCAGCTAGTTGTATGAACACTAGCCTTGGTACAAAGCTGTATACTAAATATACAACTTTACACCGATGTGGGTAAAAAAGTGGTAAGATAAAATCCGACACAAAATTAGTGTCAGTAAAAACTACAGTCTTCCTTGAGTAAACTAAATTATTTAACGGTGTTAGAAAAGGTGGAGGATTACGTAAGAAAGTGACCTTTATTATATTGACAGTTGATCGTAGAATCGGCGAATAAAGAAACTGGCCAATAGGTGACGCAATATTTCATGGCGCCGCCCAGGAAATTTTTCTGTTTTTTCCTCTAAAAATCAAGTATTATCCTTGATTCCCGAAGTATTATCCAAGGAAAAAAGGGAAAAAAGGCAAAAAAAAGAAAGAAAAGGTGTCAACCAGGAAAAACTGCACGTAGGCTACCACAGACTCGAACTCACGAACTAGCGAATAGAGCGCGCGTGCTTTACCACTGCACCACCACGGTTTAATTCCTATGTAATACTAAGAGACCTACTTGTTTATGGTCCTCAGCGTTTGCGCGAGAAACCTCCTTCCTTTTGTAATGCTCATTACACGTTTTATATTTTGTGCAATCAGTTCGTAACAAATCTGTTGTATTTAAAATAGTCTTCAATTGCCCAAAAGACCAAATCCGTTTTTTGTGTTGGCAATAATGACGCGATTGCTTTGGAAATCGTCTTAAGTTAAGGTTTGACAAAGAGAGAATTACGAGTTTCTAAGTGATTCACTAAGGCTTCGATTAAAATTCACATCTTACCAGCAGCTTCTGTTTTTTCACCATCACTCAGATTCCATTTTCTTTGAAAAATGAAGTAATTTTCTTCATTACACAGTGGGGCAGACGACGGAAACGGAGCATAGTGCCCAGCGCCACTGCCGGTCGCCTAAGATATCGCGGGAGAGCCTGTACTTAGCCATAGTTCCGTTACGATTGCGCCGTGTTCCGAATTTGACACTCGAAATTGGATCTGAGCCCCCCAAACATTAAAACTGCACACATTTAAATCTTGTTTCAGCCGTATAGTTTTAATTACCAGGGTTGATTAATAAACTCAACATTTCCCTACGCTCTTGCTGTTTTATTTTTTGTGGCAGCCAAGGGGGTGCCTGGGCCCCCTATAAATCCGCCTATGCTTTAGCTGAAGAATAACTGCAGAAGGCCAATTTTTTCAACACCGGTAAACAATTTAGTGTGTCAGATTTTTTCTGGTCAGTTTTTACCCACATCGGCGCAAAGCTGTATATTTAGTATACAGGTTTGTGCCAAGACTAAGCTAACCAATGACTGACGAGGTTACATCAACTAATGATAAAACGCGTGCTACTGCTCTCTACCTGCGTACTGGCTACCACCTAGCGGCACGCAGGAAACCAACGAGTTCCACTAAATATCTGATCGCCGTCTGGCGGCATAGTTAATGTCAGTATGGCGTGGCTATTCCGAAAAACAGCTACCGGTTTGCTTACTCTGCCAAACTAAATATTCAAGATGGTGGACGAAATCATAAACTCGCGAACATCAGTCATCAATTGGCGAGACCCGCTCGACCACGAGTCAGCTCACCAGGATCTATCAAACAAGATGTGGAAAACGCGAGTCCGCTCAAAAACAATACACCAAAGTATCATTTTAAATCGAGATTGACAAATTTACGAGTAAGATAGATATTAGAATTGAAGTCCAGTTATGAAGAATATGAATGGTCACATGGCAATGATTTTATGGTCAGTATTACAAAATAGCCAGGTCTGTTCAGATGAGGACTTACGGCGGCATTGAACCCCTGCTTTCTATAAAAATAATTTCAATTATACCACTTACCCGTTATGCACGTGATCTTAAATTATTCCTCGATCAAACTGGGAGTGATTTCAGGCCTTCGACAGTTCCTCGTATCATCAGACCGGGTCACGGCTTGTGTAAGGAACAAGATAAGACAAATCTTATAACGTTAAGTGGTTTAAATCAAAACTCATTTTTGACGGAAAGCACGGGTTCAATGTCACTTTAAACTAGCGTGACCTGCACCCTATCAACCGAGTGTCCTGACGACACTCCCACAAGTGGTGTTAAGGAAGTGAAGCCGGGCAGAAATCCGTTTGAGCACACCATTCGGTTTATTAATACCGGTTACTCGACTACAACATGGTGATATTTCCCTTAAGTTTTCGTTAATTTTACTTTATTCATTGTGAATTAGTAATAAAAAAGAAACAGAATAAGAATAAATTGATTATGTAGTAGTGAACAGATAAATAATTCACTTGCGCAAGCGCGTAGTTGTTAAGTATTTTTGCCTTGCCTCAGTTTGCTGTCCACACGGAAAGCGGGGCAAGTTGCACTGAAGTTGCAACTGGGACAACTTGCGGTAGTTTAAAGATGCATGGTCTCATTAAGTTGTGAATATGCAAATGAAGTACTAATTTACAATCCCGGGTCCTCTAGTGTACCGGAAACCATCTGAGAACCAGTTACCATTACAATCTCGCGAAAGTCTGGTTTTGCCAGACTATTTTTTATGTAAATGAGTATGGTAAAATTTCACTGTTTCCCTAATGAAGCAAGGCGCAATTTTTATTTTTTGGTTATTTCACTATCAAATAAGTATTGCGTAATATTTAGAATTACACTTGTGTATCAGTTGTAGAGTTTCCTTTAAAACCGCAATTTAGTTACAAATTGTTTCTTTTTCTGATGTAATTTATACTTGTACACACAGTTCTCCTGGAAGTCACTAAGTGGCGCTTGCTACAAATTTAAATATTCACGGTTTTAATGAGACATATCATCCTTAAGTGCCCGTCTGGGCACAACTAATTTCAAACCTTTTTCGTCTGAAAATACTTCCATGTGGTTACATGTGGAGATAACTTATACCAGATACCAGTAAGCTTAGGGCGTCACTAATGCTAACAGAGGCTTGATGGGAGACAAGATATCGCTATTTGTTTCAGGCGAGACAGAGGCCGAGCTGAGGTCATTATCACATTATCAACATATTGGCAGAGTGTGAAAGTCAATAGTTGTTATATTATATGATTACACCCACTAAGTAATTCATGGAAGAAGGCCATGTTCAGGCTTTCGACCTTTTGTGGATCACTCGTGCGGTCAGAAAAAAAAAACTAGGAAATGCTGAAAACACTTACTGCGGAGTGCATCGATTTAATATGCTCCTATTGTTGCTGCAGCTGCAAGCCTCAAATACTTTTCTCAATAGATGGAGAAGTATTCTAAATGCATCTTACCATCAACCAGCCTCGTTTCCAAGCCTCAAGATGGCGCTGATTGGGCTTAACGGATCAGCGCCATCTTGAGGCTTGGGGACGAGGCTGACCATCAACCAATCGGAATTTCCGAATGCTATTTTCCAACCAATCGGAATGTTCGAATGTTATTGCGCTACTTTTAAAGGAGAATGCCACCCGATTTAATTATTCTTTTTTACCGTCTTAATCGGTCTATATACACATCGCCTCTTATACGGTCGACCTCACCTTGCCGAGAGGTGTCGCGTTAACCTGTGAGGAAGGTGAGAAACGACGCAGCGACGTCAGTGGTTCGTCTGCAGAGTGAATGCCGCTATATCGTGGTGCATCGTTCACGCTTGTCAGCTGCGAAGACAGCGGGTATATCGTTTTTTCGACTTCCTCGAGAGCCCGAAATGCTTAGGAAATGGCTCGTGGTAGTGAAGAATGAAAGGTACGTTGTTAATAGCAAGTATGAGGCCGTGAAACACCTCCGTGTCTGTGGCCGGCATTTCGGCGACAGTGATTTCTCTGACGAATTCCGGCTGACCAAAGAACTATTCA
Source organism: Phoronis australis (assembly GCA_002633005.1). NCBI lineage: Eukaryota > Metazoa > Phoronida > Phoronidae > Phoronis > Phoronis australis. Next base: position 272,920 of record NMRA01000127.1, on the reverse strand, counting down.
TACGTTCCGTTGCCTGTGCATGTTCATGGCACCTCTCTAGTATTTCTTGATCAGTGTATTCCGGTTCGAAATTGATAGCCTGTGAAACCTAACGATCCGATCCGTGAAGTCTTCTTCTGATGAGCTCTTGACTAAGTCGGAATTGGCGCCGGGCGAGTTGCCATGTAGACGTTAGTATTATTCTGCGTTCTGTTTCAAAATAAATTATTCTCATCTTAGCCAATGCTTATATAAAACAGAAACAAAGTCTGTCTCATAAGATACAATTTGTGATGCCTTTGCAGTATTCGTGAGTGCAAATTTTGAGAAGCCAGCAATGAATAAACCACTGCGTTATCGGCTTTTGATGCCGGCAACAAAGGTAATTGACCGGGTACCGAGGCCGTGTGAGCGCATGCTAATTCAGTGTTTGCTGACAGAAAGCTGTTGCGAAACAGTCCGGACGCGAAGGGCCTGATCAGATTCAGAGCCTCTGGCCGGGATAACAGGCGTTTTGTGTGTTTAGAACTAAAAAAATTATGAGTCTAAACAACACAGCTCGAGGTTCTCCTGTCTGTATTTCACTGAAGAATACTTCGAATTTACCTCCGAACAGACCCCAAACTCCTGCTAGTTGGTAAATTGGCCTGCCGCCTTTGTAAGTTACCGTGTGTCCAAATACCAATAAATCACGGGAACAGCGAAATACAACAACACGTTTTTATAAAAACTCTGTGTATTTTTAAGGGTTTTGCATCGAAGTGTGATGATTTTTGGTGTTAAACGATGAATTCAAGCGATAAGCTAACACCAGTAACCTGTGTTGTGAACTGCTGAACAGACTGCGTGCGAAACCAATGACGTCATTGGATAATTTCAACACCTCCGTCTGCCGTCAGGTGTCAGGTAACGCAACCGAACGTGCCGTTATCGAGTAGAACTACTCGATCTAAATTGATACAAAATGGGTTGTTTTTTGGGTGGCATGCTCCTTTAATCTATGAGAAGCCTTGTTACATGACTCAATCACAGTGCTTGCTCTAAGCTCTGGGAAAGAGTATAACCATGGAGGTACGTTCGGTTTGTGCCGTTCAGGTATGTCCTCCGTTACCTTTCTAAAACATGACCTCTCCCACTGACCACTAACTACATTGAACTCAGTGATAATCTGAGACAATATTGCTCACTCAATCTATAGACATGTTTCATAATGCACAATACGTTTGTGCCGTGCCTTGACACGTTTATATCCCAGTCACAAAATTGGCTTTCATGAAAATCTCGCTCCGCAACATCAAGTATTTTTGGGCAGTAAATCCAGCGTGTGAATAGCCGGCACCTTAATTTCCCAAATACGCAGTTGTCTGATAGTGGATTATTCCCGTGACCCTTGGTCAGGGGCTATATTTCTCCCAGTTCCTGTTTCTGTTGCATGTCAGTGGATATCTCGGATACCGATGATCGCGTGTGTAATCACTGCGCACAGATAAGTCCTGTGGTTTCCATATATTGCACGTCATGTAGGACAATGGTGTCACCCAACTGCGATATGGATAAGTTTTATCAAACGTTTTTGCAACTGCTAATTGACGTTCGATTTTATGAATAAAAAGCTGGAGTGTTTGTCGGGCTTTTGATATGCAAGTTGCCTTTTCCTGGAATTGATGTGCTCAAAATAAGATTGAGTTCCGAAGACGCAAGAGCCTCGCGAGTTTAGCTAGTGTAGTCACATGCTTCGCTTGCAATGCATGGCGATATGACGAGAAGTCTCGCGTCTACGTAACGCAGGCCAGATATGTTTTATCACACTGCACCTCAGTCGCAACAGCTCAGTGAAACTCTGAACTGAATTTCCACTTCTTTCGAACACAGAACTTGACGTGGTACAATATTTTATTTCACCTAGTCGTTTTTTCTACTGACCGACCAACATTACGAATGCCATTTCAAAGTGATTTTGTCGTGATCGACGTTACAAGAAGTGGGTAGGAGTTTCATCAACTATGGGTAGTTCCTGCATGGGTTTGCGACATATGGCGCTTTGTGTGCACGAGGTACTCAGCCAACGTCGTCAGATTACACACTACCTCTGCTAACATTTGTATTGTACGCTTGTGATTGGTGGATTTCGATTTGGCCGACACTGACTTAGGAGGATCCTCGGGATTGGATTGTTTTTACTATTGAATTTATTATTGACTGATATCAATTCATGTCTGCCCAGTACCCAAGCGAAATGCTGTCTCTTAGAAACAGTAACATTCTCCTGACAAACTCCCCTTTAGTTTGAGTAAGCCGCCGTTCGAGAGATACCGGAGGGTATCTCCTTGCAAACAAAATGCAGCCCGAGTGTGATTATATTCCGAACAGTCATTTTGGAACAGAACGGAAATAGGGTTGAAGAGAATTCATGAAGCTTGGGACTGTCCATTTCAATCTGAAAAACCTGCCTATTTCAGTAAATTACTATTTTTAATTTGAGACTAGTGTGCTCTTTATACGTTGCCAGCGGTCGATTCTTTTGTTACCTGCGAATGCATTCTGGATCACGTGATGGGCACGAAAACATGACCGCAACTCGGAACTTTTTGACCGGGTGCACGTTTCGTTGACACAAGAAAGCGATCACTTGTTTATGTCTCTCGAACCCTACTTATGGGCTTGCTTTTTTCGCTAGTGTCTTGCAGAACACAGGCCGGCTTTGATTAAGTTGTACGAACGTAATAAACTGGGTGGTGCGCTTGTCTTAAACGTTTAAACGGCGTTAAATGACTTGATTAGGTTTTACTGCCAACACATGCAACGCACAAACCTGAATGACGTTAGCACTTCCGGCAATTCAGTGTGACGTCAACGTTGATCGCTTCGCTGAAACTGAATTGCGGATTCCACAACTCTGGCGATTTAAACAAGCAATGGTTTCGTCTTATCCGGCAGGTTTTGGAATTCAAATTCACTGAATGTGAAATAGTTACAGGGATTCAACTGGAAATTGATTAACCAATATAATCGCCTTTGTTGAAATATTGTGACTAAGGCACCTGTGCCCGGTTGCATGAAACAGTCCCAAATAGGGACTCAACCAAGTTCCCTAAATCTACTGTGTATTTGTGGGCTTGTGAAAACACTGTTTGCTTCTTCTGATGTTTGAGTATCATTACTAGGCCAATTTTTGGCTTTGATACAAATGGAGAGTGTACTCAACTTCGAATTCTCTGTATTATTGAAAATAAGTAGGGATCTTTTCATGCAACGCCCCCAATTTAAGGATTACGTCCCTTATTGTTATGATTGAATTAAGGGCTCAGTTTTTGGTTATATTATTAGAAAATGTCATTAGTTAAAGAGGAGCTCATAACAAATGTAAAATGATAGGAAAACAGTACATATACGAGTTGTGAACGAAACAAATATGCAAAACATTCAGGGAACTTAGTTGAGTACCTAATAGAGACTGTTTCATGCAACCGGCCACAGGACAAACTCCGTCGTTATGACCACCAGTCATCCATCACTGTCTTTCATTCAAACTGGGGGAATCTTGTCCTGGTTTTCCCCAAAAATGGGTTGGGGTGTGCTGCTGAGACGTCAAAATCCAGTCCAACGCAATACCTTGGCAGACGACAAAATACCCACTCGAAGCAATGTGAGACACCTAAGACTAAAATACCTAGCCGGGACAATACCAACTTTGCGAATATCATTCGGTGTCTACACCCCGTAAATAGTACTGATTTCGGTGGACAATAAGTCGCGTGAAGCGTTACTTTGGTGTCCGAGGCCCGAGAGCGTAGTGGCGACACGGCTTTACATCTGATTTGTTGCGCAACTCCACGCGGGAAGCGACGACGTAACACGGAGTGCTCTTTACGGAAGGAGTTATTTTTTCAGACGGAAAAACGTCTGGCGTTTGCGATTGAGTTCGTGGTTGGTGTTCAGAAGATTTATTTTATGGTGACAAGTTTTCGGTCAAAAATATTGACAGGACGATTTCATTCTTTTTGCACACCCGAAACAACAACTGGAAGTATTCTAGACGCCTACTTGATACATTATCTCAAGCTAAATGACCCTCCCGAGACAATACCTGAGAGGGCAAAAATACTCATCCGAGCTGCGTGCACATACCTGTTCACCCCTTCCAAAGGAAAGCCGACCCTCCCGGGGTTTCCATACTACTAAAAAGCTTGAATGTCATCATTCATAGTTACGGTAAAGTTTAATTTTATCCGAACAAAATAAATTACATGTATTTTCGGAAAGTGGATGAAATTCGTAAATTAAGAAACGTTAGCACTGTGGATCGAGCGTTGTTCGTATTGCGAGGAAACTATGAATTTCAAGTACCTCCGAGTGTTCGGAAATGAAGAAACCATTATACTTTCGTTACTATCATACTAGTGTCACCGTTACTATATATGTCATGGTTATCCTAAAACAAACATCATATCGTCGTCAATATAATATTAGCGTAATAATTTCTAGCGTCACCATTTAAGTTACTGTGATGCTGTCGTTAATGTTACTATACCATTAGCCATGGTTACCATACTACTAGCGTCATCGTTACTCTAAAGCTAGCGTCATCGTTTATAGTTACTATTATTACAATTATTTGTAGACTTCTCCAAGCGGGGAGCTGAGTAAAGAGCAAGTGGCAGGTAGGTCTATAGCTGTTCAAGTTAAACAAACCTGACATCACTTAGCAAAGAGTATGAGGCAATGCCCTGTAGCTCCAGTCTGTTCATCGTGTGACCATGTCAGGTGGGCAAATTCAGGTTTTGTGACACTGTGTGTTTGATTTGTATGCTCAAGCATGTGATACTTGAAAAGTCATTTCAAGTTTTCGGAAAAATGTATTTTATGGTCAAGTAATGTAACATAGTTGCATTAAAGGTTGGCTAGGAAGAAAAGGACATAAAAAGCAGTTTTTTTCACCAATTATTGAACAAGAAGTGGCGCAGTATTCAACCTTTCCAACCAAATCACAAGCTCAGAAATAGACCACTTGTTTCCAACTGAGCGGGGAAAGTGGGGGCAGTATCGCCATCTCGTTACATAAATTCTAAGGTCCTTGCACGTGCTAAATCAGCACGACGTCTTTCAAACCTTACGCGAATATAGGCTTAGCAGTAGCAGGTTAGAACCATGACGTCAAGGAAAGTGGAAGAAAAATCCACCTTGGCTCTTATCTCGCAACAAACCTATTGAGAAGGTATTTCTCAGTAAAATTATGTAAAGGAAAGTGAAATCCAGTTACAGCTTAAACTAGATGAACCAACTCATAAGGGTTTCACCAACATTTAATTTTTGCACAGCTTTTCAAAGCGTTGATATGAATGATTATTTATAAGAGACAGTTTGTGGAATGTACGCATATTTTGAGCGAGACAACTTTCTATGGTTAGACACTCTGAAATCCAGTGTCATAGACAAAGCGACAAATATATCGAAACGCGTAAAGTGTAAGGATGCATGCTCACAATAGTTTCAACCTAAATTTAGTTGGTCATAATCACACCATCATAAAAGTGTTTTTCCTGGAAATACCGATTTGCTTTCCAGAGTTTCTAACGAAAGGAATGCTTTGAATATCTTTTTCTGATTACACAACTTTTGGCTATTGCCACCAGCATTTGGAGAAAGTTAACGACTTCCCCCTAATGCCGTGGCGTCATTGACCGCTGCACGATGCATGTTCCAGTAATCAATTTAATTAAAGCCGACTTATTTGTAAATATCATACTTCGCCTTAAAGTCGTTTGACATTTCAATTAAACACTAAGTCGTGCGTATAGTATTGATGTATCGTCGAAAATTTATGTAAAACCATACTTTCGGAATGGCATTTCGCTTCAGGAAGACTATTATGGAGAAAGTTTTGGTTGATTGCTGACGCACTCCTCAAGCGTGTGTTCACCGTACGGTGGAAACTGTCGCGGACTAATCTACTTGGTTTCATTAGTGACAATTTTTGGGTGGATTGCGACCTGTCAAGAGATTTTTTGATGAGGTTCATGCATGTGAAAGGGAACAAAAGTTAGAATCTGAATTACACGACATTTTAAAAAGGTAACTTTTTCATACGCTGAGCGATTGCTGTGAATACCTCGCCGTTGTTTTTGATAGAAGTTCTAGTGTGCATTGGGAGTTATAACTATTGATGGAGTGAGTCGGCAAATTGGTAAGAGTAAAAGTCCCCAGGGTCACAGTTGGAGGTCCGTTTTTTCATAGGTGTATTTTTCAAAGGTCGTATGCTTGGTTAGTTGCTACAGTGCTGGCAGACGTGTCACAACGAAAACAACAGTGTTTTGTAGAAGTCTGATTTATTGCAAAAACTTCAATTGGAGCGTAATGCGCCTATTCACACTTAGAACACAAGTGTATAAATTAGTGTCCACCCACAATGCTCAAGTACACAAAACAGACGCCAGCTAATACGTCCACTATCGTCCTGTAGACGACTAGAACCCTACAACAGACCAGACCAGAGTTCTGTGAACGCAAGAATGTCGCGAATACAGATATAAGTGGGATCACGTACTTCGGTGGTAATGCATAGTGACATCTCGCTAAGATTTGCGTGATCTTGAATTTTCTCCAGTGTATTGCGTCTAAAGAACGGGTACAATGGCTTGTAGTCGACTGACGTATAGAACTGTAGGTCTACCTTCGTGACCAAAAATTTGATTTTTTAAAAATATTTTGAACTATTAAAACTATATATTTTTTAAAATCATTGAGTGTCACAGAATCTTATTGTGCGCATGAAAACAATGTTCGGACATTCGTGATCACGTGACTGCGATTTTTTTCTTAAAAGTCGCATTTTTTACGGAATTAGCTCCATTTTCCATAAACTTATTTTTTCGCTCGAAACTTGCAAATTATGTTTCTTTGTCCATTAGGTACAAAACGAAGTCTGGAATTTTCTTTGGAGGCCTATTAGCCCCTGAAATCCGCTGTCAAAAACCAAGATAACAGTTTTGAAAAAAAAAAACGCAAGTCTTGATTTTTGACATCGGATTTCTCGGGCTCAAAGGCCTTAAAAGAAAATCCCAGACACTATTTTGTACCTATTAAAACAAAGAAACAGATTTTGCAAGTGTTGAGCAAAAAAGCCAATTTGTGGAAAATACGGTAATCTCCGTGAAAAATTGTGATTTTTTTTACAAAAATATAGTCACGTGATAACGAACCTCTGGACATTGTTTTCATGCACAAAATAAGATTCTCTGATTCCTAAGGATTTTAAAAATATATAGTTTTTTGGGTTTACAATTACTAGTTATACCTCGAATGGTCATGTCTGTAATGTTTCACGTCTACCGGCACAGGGTTACCTTTCGTTGACACAAGACCCTAAAAAAGCTGTTGCTATGAGAAACCATCGTTTATTGGCCGGAAACAGTGAATTCTATGTCACATTTCAACATGGTCCTACCTCACCGACCAATCGCTTACTAGGGTGCACAAGTAAGGCACCGAGCACACTCGCGAAACGTTCACCTTTAACGGGATTTTGCGTGGTATTGCATGTTATTTTTGCAAGTTTCTTACATCTGCGTATTATTGCAGACTGGAGAACCCAGATTGTTTGACCACCATGAACTTCCAGATGTTTCACAAACTTGCAGAACACATGTTAATTAATTTTACACGTGCTTGCATTATCTTGTCGGTATTCTGCCTTCTTTCAAAACCCGTAACACCAATTCCATAATGACGAACAATGACGTATAACTACATCTACACTCGTGCAGTTGTGACGTCATTTCGCTAGCCATTACACAACGGAGCATCATGAATTTTGGGCTCTGAACGGACAGTATCGAACGGAAGTGATTCTGCTTCAGATAAACATTGGGGTCAAGTATGTTTTGCAACTGAGCCCCGCCTCTTGATCGAGAAGAGCTTCGGCTACAAGTAAACGCGAACGCTAACTTGTGAGTCACCAGAGGTAACGGGTTCACGCTCGCGTATTATGCGTTGTCTTCTATTTTTGTTTCGGCTACACGCACGCCCAATTATGTGGTGGCGCTGTTGTCAACAAGAAAGATGACTGTTTATGTTGATTTGGCGCTCTGGGTTTGCTTACATGTATGTTGGACGTGGAGAATAAACCACGAAGAACATTCATTAAAAGCGTTCGAATAGGATTGGCGTTTATGACAGATGAACAAGTCAAGGTTTTATTTCGGTAAGCATTTTCATCCACTAATGTTTATCGTAGAACAAAAGCACATGTATTGTGTTTTGTTATTCTCAGGAAAATTGTAATTTCCTAAACAATTTCCGTGATTCTGTGTTGTTGAGCAATGGAGCAGGTTTACCCAGTCACCACTGCGGTAGCCAGAAGTGCATGACCAAATGGGAGTAATGTTTGGCATGAAATGTTACCGAACTTTATGGAGATCATTACGGGAGAGAAACAGCAAGCACCGGCAGCGACAACCTGCAGTCATATCAAACCACATCTATATTGGGGAAACACATACAAGTACAGGACAGGTCAAGCAACAATCCACAAAATTTAAATTTAATTGTGTTTGTTTTTATACATGGTGGTCCATTTCAGCCATTACCACGTGATTACTGTGGCTTTCCTGAGAAAAATCACCAACGCGACTAGAGCCTCAGAACAAACAAGGGAATATTTCAAACATTCACGTGCACTAAGCTTTGCCATCTCATGGATGGCTTAACCTCCTGATAAATAAATAAAAGTTGCACAAATTAAATAATGTTTTACGGTAAATCGGCAATTAAAGCTCACGTTTTGTAATTGCGCACCCATTGTACCGTCCGTGTCACAAGACTTGAAGACGTAAATGCATGAAACCACTATGGCAGAAAGCATCAGGAATATCGACCTCACACGTTTATTTTGCTCTTAACGTGTAGCAAAGTTCTCTTTTATTTTTCCTTCCTGGTGAATTCAACTACCTTGTGCCCACGATAACGACTGTTTTTTGTAGAACTCGCACTTCATCCCACGTTTGTGCCCGAATATCTTGTTCCGAAAGATACTACTGAACTCAGCAACCCAACCACATGTTACACCGCGTTCAGATATGAATTTTTTTGTACGAAGGCAGATGGGACGCCGATGAAAATGCAAATCGGATTCTTATAACATGCGTCCTGTCTGTCGTCTTACATGCGATTAGCACAACATTAATGAGGAAAATGCCAATATCCTGATCAATTACTTGTGATCACCGCCTGACCAGAAATCATGTCGTCAGAATGCAGGATTTTCAGGTAAGAAGGGGAATCTGTCGTCTGATTTAATGTGAAGCAGATCAGACGCTAGACAAGAGTTCCCGTGATCTTTATGCGTTCACATTTTATATACATATTTGAATGCATAATACCGCCACCTTTGCCTGGGCGTCCGGGCGTCCGCTGCTGTAAACCACTGCAGGATCGTAAAATGTGGCAAGTGTATTTCTACTTGAACTTGGGGCAGATGACAACTTCTTTCGGATATTCTGCGCAATGTAGTTGCCATTTTGTGATGCTAATAAACGCCCCTTGCAGCGGGGCAGTCGTGGGCGCATGCTCTTGTTTTCAGAGCCCCCTGATGGTCATTAAAATTTACTACCTGAATTATTTTTGGCAACATATGCTGACACTTTTCTGCTACGCAAAATTTGAAAATATATAGAAATAGCTGTAAACTTTTGAAATTAACAAAAGTCACAAAGCATTTTCTCCCAATTTGTAATATTTAAAAACACATTGCCAAAAAATTTAAAAACCTTTCTCAATGTGTCACTTCGTGAAAGTGGATTACGTTTACACCAGTGAGGTTTAGCCTAAGAGGTTTAGCTATGTTGTGTTACGCAAACTGGAGACTAACTTCTCTGGCACTGTGTTCATAGTATTCTCTCAGCCCAGGGCAGTTAAGTAAAAATACTGTGAATCGTGAACTTGGTTGAACGCTAACTGCAGCAACAAACATCCGTTTGAGAATGTTTACAATTTTCAACAAACCACGTGTCTGCCCTAATTTAAGTTGACCGCGTTTGGTCGGCTATGATTCCCAGCGTTGTTCAAAGGAGCTCCATGACCGCTCACCAACCAGGCAGGAACAAGTTCGGCAAGGTCACGCAAGTCTTCGGGAGACATCGCCATGTACAATAGACGAGGCACGTGATCTCGGTAGCTTTCGCTCATAGTAATTTTGTTACTGATTGCGGCTTAACGGCGTATCACTGAGGCAACTACACGTTCGAGCCTCGAATCACCCACATGAATCATTGTGCACCAATCACTGGATCTTTTGCACAAACCTCAACATCGTGTTATTTGCTATAGTGTTCTTATTTGCTACTTTGAGTTACCAACCAACGGGAACTCAAATTAGTTATTTCTTATGCAGAAAAGCAGTCACTTTGAAGTTTTCCATAGGAAATGCAGTTTTGATTATCTGAATAATCGTGGTCAAACTGGGTGTTAGTGACGACTTAAACTAGCTAAATTTTAAATGAAAGATGCCCGATTTTTACAAATCAATAATTTCGCTTGTTTCGCCATCCTTCATCTTTTCATAAAAGTAAACATAGGGAATATCTGGGCTCTAGGGTGTCTTTCTGTTTTGTCCTGATGGAATTTAGTGCGTTCTCACCAAGTAAAATAAATCTGTGAACATGTTGGCAATTGAAAAACTATCGACTCCTAGACGTTACGAAATGGAAACATATGTCATGTATTTGTAAATTTTGAAACCATGCGAGAATGCGAACAAGAACCGTTCAGAATTTTTATGACTCTCTTGGGTCGTGTGTCTTGCGTCTATTTTTAAACACCCATCAGTTCAAACGTTTCGCTGCAGTCCCACAATAAAGCTTCAATATGCGAGCAACGGAACGACATTCTTGTATCCTATTAGTGTGATTGGACGTTTGTTAAATTGCTTTCTTTATCAATAAAGCTTTGTTGTTGCAGTGTTTACGTGACAGCCAGACACGTGAATATCCCCAGGATGTGCTTTATTGTTTCGTAAATTGTCCACGTAGAGAATCATGACTAGCATTGAAAATCACATTTGGCAGTGGGGTTTGAATAGGCTAATGTTTAAAACTCGGTTAAATTTACCGTGGTTGCCATCATTTGGAGGTTGATAACGCTTCGAAGCGGGTGGGAAGCCGACTTAAAGGAGGTGAAAGATTTGCCCCGGCGAAGAAAGCAGTTCGCTATCGCCGAGTTGCGTGCCGTTAAATCATGTTTGCTTCATTCTGCTCTGTCATGTGTCATCACGTGACCAACGTGACAAACTCGATAGTAAATCGCCGCCTGCGATTTCTTCGATTCTTATACAGCCGCTTTACAAAACCCGTTCATGTGCCTGACTTAGTGAAGTGGTTTTGAGTTTTATTTGCTTTGTATTAGTTTACGTCAAGTAGGTTTACAAGAATCCGCCATCCTTCCAAGTGTTCAAACACATAACGTTGATAATCTCTTGGATATTTCACAAGAGTTGCCCGAAGACACAGAGATAACTCTGTAGCCCCTACTTCTATTTCGCCAGACAAATCTGTGTGCAAAAGTTGCACCGAGTACATCATTCTCGTCGAAGGCTACAACAGGGGACTGCCCACGGCGTCATTAATCGGAAGATTCGGCGGTCAAACTATTTTACAGTCTTTTTGGCTCTATTCATTCCACAATAACATAAATTGTTTTACCAAAGTTTAACCTTGCCGGTCAATTAGCGGCTCTATGGTGTTTAGATTTACGCCGGCGCAGTGAGAGGGGTGTGTAGGTTCATGGAGATTCGAGAGGTGGAAGGGTACCACAGTCTGTGCAGAGACAATTTCATCACTGCAGCTGGCAGTGATCATTCTTGTAAACATTGGTTCTGTTGGAATGGTTTAGATCGGTTCACCTGTTAGCACGTAAACATTGACCCTCCCTCGCTCGGTCTACAGCAAAGGAAGACGAAGTTGAATGCGTTCAAGAAGTGTAGCTCTCTAATGTTTTACCTCTTTTCCGTATTCTGTTCGGTCAAAACAATTAAAAAAACAATCAAAATGACTCACCTCTCACGAACAGGTTAAATGCGTGGCTAAATGTCACCGTTGGTCCTATATTGGCACAAGGAATTTGACTTGCAGTCCTGTTTATTTTTGGGCGATTCCACAGTTTCACCTGTGGGGGTGACACGTGCTACAAACTTCATCCTGATTAAACTAGAAATACTGACGAACGGAAAACCACTTTACATTATGAGCAGAGGTTTTGTGCTATTACGAAATAAATAAGGGAAACACAACATTAAAGTCTTATCACAACAAAAGCTGTTTATGACACTGCGTGGGTTCAAGAATTGGGATGGAATATTCCGCACTTGTAGCGCCGTCTATCTCCCAATGCCGACATTTCTTGGGATATATTTTCTGGTAAGATCTGAATCAATGACACCTTTCGTGACTTGAAGTGATAAGAGTGTCGACCACCCTGGTGATATCTTCGATGCTCGTTTGCTTTCTTGCGTCGTACTAAGAATTATGTACTATAGTTTTCATCTCTCTCTAATATAATTTTATGAGGTAAGAAGTGCATTTTTTTCAAAACAAGTCGCAGCTAATGGGCAATGGAGCCATCGCAACTTGGTTTGAAAGACACTTTGTGTACCGCCTTCCATAAATTTGTGGGTCTGTAGTCTAACATCATAAATCTGTCAATAGGAAATAAAACATTCGTATTTGCAGAATACTTTTTGTAGCGATTGCTCTAGAATGTTATTATAAGTTACACACCCGCCTGGGAATTTGTAGTTGAGATGGTTTCAGTACCGTATAATTTATGGCATTCTACCTACCAATAATTGTTTATTTAAAGTTAAATTTAAAACAACTTAGCGAAGGCCTGTTTATAAGGGACAGTTCGAAGCTTAACACTATTTGTTATTTAGGAGCGGAGTTGTTTCTCGTTTCTGGGCCTCGTTCACAAATTAGTGAAAAAATTAACAGTACTCATGTTGAAACGAGGATATATTCTACTAAAACATATTTGCACGGTTTTGTTGTCATAATGTCTTTGGGACAACTGTTGCGGCAACTGGACCGTGACGATAGACATACAGTGCGACAGTATAAAAAAGTCACGATTAAAGTGGGAAAGTCTGAGTGAAGCCGTGTGTTCAATAACGTAATCAAAAGCACCAATACGAAACAGTACCTGCAGTACGTATTTTCATTAAAACAGACTAGCAGGACCTGGCAATCACTCGAAAATGGAATGTCATGGAATGAAACATTTCTTTGTATTTGACATTCCGATGAGGGGTAATCGCAAAAATACCTTATTTTTATTAAAAACTTGTATTGCTGTATGGAATGCTTTCAAGTATCGCATTGATAATTAACGAGACCTGTTTGACTGCAATACTATCACGACTTGGAATTTTCCTCTTTTAAGATGATTTCCTCGTTTGTGGTCTGGATTTCCTCTTATTTTATTTCCAGTTTACTTTTTGGTCTCTTTTTATCATTATATTGACTTTTTTCATGCAAAAACATTTTTTCAGTTGGAATTTGCAACACAAAATATTTCTGTCACACAAGCCTATTTTTCACTTGTGGAATGATACATCACCTGGAAAAATTTCCTCTTTTTTGTCATTGGTCATTCTAAGCCGTGTAATATACATTTACTATTTGTCTTTTTGTGACATATAAGTTTTTTACATAGTGTATTAGATAACCAAGTAAGTGATTACATAACAAAAACAAGTCCTTACAGATATGTATCACCAGTTGTAACTATTACATCTAGAGCTGACTGAGGCACATTCATACGTTTAACACACACACTCGCGAAATCTGCTTATATTATATACTAAATATAGTGCTAAAGTAGGGTTGTAAAGATCTGCCATTCGTTTTCAAAATATTCTAAGCATCCATTTTTTGTGAAAATATACGCTTTTTTAGATAATAAGCCAATTCAATTTTCAAGACTGCGATGGAAGGTATCTGGCTTCGTAATCGGCTGGAGAAGATGTGTCTTTTTGCTAAACGTAAAATAACATTAAGTGACTTGCTTTTTCCCCCCTAAATCCAAATTTTACAGTGAAAGCATCTCAATTTTGCTTACAGAGTTGTCTACGGATGACAGAAACTTCGATATTGTTGCCAGAAAGTTTTCAAGAAAGAACAGTCAAAGGACAAATGAACAATTTCATCTTATCTCGCAGCACAGAAACTACACAGATCGTGATTGTGACATATAGGTCACTTGTGTACTTCCTCCAGAGCAAAATAAATGGCTTCATTTCTAGACGCAATAGTTGATACACACTTTTGGTATCCTTTGCAGATTGTAAAGAGGCGTTTTCGTTATTTGACAAAAATGGAGACGGAACAATAACCACAAGTGAACTGGGGACAGTCATGCGCAGTCTTGGACAAAATCCGACCGACAATGAACTTCAGGATATGATAAACGAGGTGGACGCTGATGGTGAGTAATCAGTAACGTCTCACTATGATGTCATCGGTATAAAGGACTGATTTTGACACATTTTATGTACACCGTATTCACGTGCTGGCGCGTGTTGTTAACTCTGCCAGTCCTGGCGTGCATCCGACGTCCATCTGTCTACGTCCTACTCTTGAAAGACCTTCATGCAATTTGGCAGACATGTTCCTGTCTAGACGAAAACTTTGCCTGCCTAGCTCTTCACTTCCTAATTTCAGTGTTCAGTAATATTTTTGTTTTGTTTTTGACTGCTCTACAGCTTCATAGTTTCATAAAATTTCTCTTGACAAGAAAATGTTTCGGTCCTGACACTTAGCGATGGATTCGCGCGCTCATCTTACTTCTCTCGTGAGAGCGCTAAGTTCGGATTCTCGCTGGTTCCCTGCGTGCTTAGCCCAGCCAGCACGCAGGTATCACGCAGTGACACGCGCTTTAGCATTGGTCGATGTAATCTTGGCAGTCATTGGTTAGCTTTACAACACCGTGAAAAAAATGGCAGACTGTGAATGATTTTAGCCTTGTCATGCAAGTGGCGTTGCAGCAACTATTTCGTTTGTGCAGTGATGTTTAATAGCCGCGTGCTTGAAGCACATACATGCACAATAAACACATATTACGGTGTGTTATTCATACTGTATAAGGACACTATCGTAAACAAAAGTCATCGACAGTAGAAAGATGCATTCCGAAAAGGCTCAATCACAATTTCTAGGCTTCACATTTCCTGAACATAATTTTAAGCACCGGTTTGTCTGTACAACAGACCACATTTACACTTCAGTCCATCAGCCATGCAAGTTTGTTTGCGCAAAGCGCTGCCTGTTGACGAATCGACTAGCCAATCAGAAACGCCGGTGTAAAAAAATTTACAGAGGAAATTTAAGTGATACCTGCGTGCTGGCGCGGCTACCGCCCCACCTAGCGGCACGCAGGGAACCAGCGAGAGTTCGGATTTAGCCCTGTTTTGCCACGATCGTCTGCTACTCACCTTTGGCAATGATTGAACTAAAGTGGACATACATGTATTTACAAAAAGTAATCACAGACAATACAATTAACGAGAATTTCGGTGGAAGCCTTTGGATGGACTGTACCAGCTGTCGTTGACTATTGACCTTTTGTTGATAGTGAGAAACGTGGGCTGGAGCTCATCCCGTGAAGCACCGCCAGCAGTCGTAAAGACCTGCAGGCTTCGAGATCACCATTTTACTAACATTTTAAGCAGCCTAAAGGTCAATTTGCTATAGGTAGCATTATTCAAATTTGACTACCTGCTTACCTTGGCGATCGCGTGTGTTACACTTTCTGTAGTTTGGATAAGGGGCTCGTATCCCACAAATCTATGCTCAGGGTGGCGCACGATTCGAGTATTGCTATTTGCATTTTTGCTATGCTTCAATGCTACGCTTTGCGTTGCTCTCTGTATGCGTAGAATTAAAGTCAATACGTGCGCAAGTGCAGACTGTTTTGAAGGATTTAAGTTTTCAAGCTAAGGGTTTCTGTATACTAGTTCACTATGCGAATGATTTGTGTGTTGAATGTTATAACTATTAAACCATTATCTGGTGACTGCGTTGTGTTAATGAAGCAATCAGGTTGGAAGCCGGCCAAAGTTGTGTATCGGTCATCAACAGGTCTCGACTCTAAGTAATAATGCCTGCTACTTCCAATTAAGAGAGCGTACTAAAATTCCATGGAAGAACTAATTGGATATCAGTGCTGGTATTACCTGTTCAGAAATATTGCGGTGGGACTAATGCAAGAACACGTGACACCCGAGTATGGTATAGTTTTTCATGCAGGTGACAGAGCAGTAAGTTTCTAGTTAATTAAAATAGCAAACATGTTGCAAAATTCAAGTAACATTATTTAGTTAAAGGTGTCTTCATGACTTCGTGTAAGACTCTTGATTTTTTATGCGCCCACATATTTATATGTGGACGCATTATGCCGTCATCTCTGTCCGTCCGTCCGTCCGTCCGTCCGTCCGTCCGTCCGTCCGTCCGTCCGTCCG
>NMRA01000127.1:130702-246007 GCA_002633005.1 Phoronis australis | reverse complement strand
GAGGAAGTTTGTGGGTTTTCATGTTTTGAATTATCTCGCCCACCTTTCTTGTGTTCAGTATAAATATTCTGTTAGCTACTCTAGAATTCATATTGCTTGGAGAGAGGCTGCTGCTTGCTTCAAAAATATCACAGATACCCAGCGTTGGTAAGAGACAACTTTGTTTCTTGATGTTTTACTATAAATTTTGACTTTAGAAACAACTATTCTCAGTTCTTTGATTATTTGATTAACTCATAGAAAGTGTTATAATAGAAATTGTTGTAACTACAAGTTTCTGCTAATTATTGTTTGCCAAATTGTGAGTTGGTATAATATTACTAGATATGCAATTGTCTGTATTTTAGTATGATGTATTTGGTACTTCAATTTGTATTAGATATTGCATTATCTTTATTAATTGTTTCAGGTTTAACCGTATCGTGAATCGTAAATCGTTCACCGTATTTTGCCGTATCTTGCCGTATCTTATCGTATCATATCATAAATAAAGTTTTATGAGCCATTGTTACGGTATTATTATTATACGTGTGTAAACCGCTGGGTCAACAACAACAACAAGAGAGACATCTAATGTGCGTGCGACTGTACACTACAGGCATAAATAAGGAAATTTACTGTATCAACAGATTAGACTAATAAAACTAAGACACAAAGCATTGCTACAGTGCACACTCGCACAATAACTGGGTCTATCATTTTCCCGCCGCAAGCGATTCAACCAATCAGGACACCAAAGGCGCAAACCTTTCGAAAACAAGCCTGATTTTTAGGGTGTCTGTTACTGCTCTTTATATTTTCAAAACTTTAATGTGTTATAGTACATTTATTTGCTGTGCATCTCAATTAAGCCAGTTCATATATATGCATTTAACACGATTAATACATTGTAAAACCAAAAGTTATGCACTATCAACACGAGACAAAAACAGTACACCCCTTTATTAAAAAATGGGTTAAAGGTTAGAAACAAAGGACGAGAGTGTAGAGAAGTTTCCATCACTTGCAACGTCGATTTTCTACATGGACGTTGGAAAAGAACATCAGTCTGGTGACAGCAACACGGAATTGCACGAAGGCGATGATTTTCGAAATTTGATTCGTTGTGTTGTCTCTCATTTTTTCCCTACAGTTCAGGATTATTTGTGGATACAGGAACAAGAGCTGAACGAGGCAGGGTTCGTGACAACGTTGGTGAACGGTAATATCTATTTAAGGTGTTACAACTGTCATCGATATTGTCATCTCCTCTGTTTTCATCCAGCCTTCCCTGATGAAAACTTGAATGAAGAGGACCTTCAGTACTTGAGTGAGCACGGTATACTGTGTGATTTATGTTGAATTATTCAACGGTTCTTGTCATGAAATCTGTGACATTCATGATACATATAATTCTTAGTATGTTAGTTTGATAGTGTTATTACTTATTGATATTATTTCTTTGCTAGACAATTGTTTTTGTTTATAGAAACTTGTTTTGGCTGTCAGCTGAGTCAGCGACCAACCCATCCGGTGCATCCACACATGTTTTGATGATCTCTGTAGTAAACAAGATTGTGTAATGGTCATTCACAGAAACATTGCCTAAAGACAGCTGACCATTACCATATATGGCAAACACAACAGAGTAGTTCAGATGATTGTTGTGAAAGTTTTAGAGTTGCTTCCTGTTATTTTCATGTAGGATATTGAATCATAAAGTTTAGTGCATGCAACCCACATATTTGTGACTTGTATATAAATCCGTTCACTTGTCTAATAAAGACAGTCCTCATCTTGCTACTGCCAGTTGCATTACTAGTGTAATTGAGTGTTCCACACTTAGTTACTGAATACAACCATCTCACTGACGGACCGAGACTGTCCACAACACAACACAACGCTGCTACTAAGTCGAGTTATTCTCCACTATTCTACTACAGTTCTTTTAAGAACCCTTTCACGCTATAAGGCTCATGCACACTACCACCAACGGCCCTTTTAAGGACCACTCAACTCTTTCCAGGAGAACTGCTCACTTGAGAATGTTGAATTACAAACATGCAAAGGTTAAACTAGTCAAATCGTTGCAGAGGCGCATTTTTTAATTCGAACAAAATCAATATTTTTCTAAACCAAAAACGTTATATAAGTATCTTTTGCATTCACAGGTACTACTTGGAATTGGTGCACAAACATGCTTTCGTAGTTTTCTCAGGCCTATGGCTATGACCATAAATCACAAACTGTCCGATAACTATGCTGCTATCAAGGAGAGTAGGAACTCTTCTACACTCCTCGCTGTTATGCTACTGGGCAAGCAGACGACACAATCAGTCGGCACCGAAGTTTGAATTTTGTAATTAATTACCACACTTCTACTATTGAAAGACTTTGAACAGCGCTTCAATGCCGAAATTAATATTTTTTTTCGTTGTACTGGACAGTAAAGTAGATGCAAATATTAATCGTCAAAATACACTAACCGGAAACTGCACCAGAAAATTTATTAGAGTGGAGGTGCCTCTTGGCTAGCACGGAAGAAAATGTCGGAGTTGCGAATCTGTTGTTTATAATCTATGGTTTCAGTAGATTTTGAGCAAGGTTTTAGAAGATTTTGGCTCAGTATACAATTAAAATTTCCAGGTTTTGTACATCCCGTGGAATAGACTATTGTATCTGGTGGTTTTCCAAACCCAAAATCAACAAAAACTGTTGAGTGCCACCTAGAAATAGAATGCGCCAGTACATGTACCGCTTGTAACGTTAGCGAAGCGCACTATATCGCCGGGTTAGCAAATAGAATTTTTATGCTCGAGCTTGAAAATAACCATCTATTCTAATCGCCACGTTTTCCAGATTTGAATTGAGTTTACAATTCCATGAATTGAGATGATCCCATATTATGTCTTTTTTCCAATACGACTATTCAGAGAACAATCATGTGGCATAAATTGTACGTGACTACCGAAAAGGCTTTATCAAACCTTTGCGCTGTTTGGGAGGAGGATATCGATGTAAGTAGGCCTATTTTCGTTTGGGTACCCAGTCTGAAGTCAGTTGTTACCACACGTGCTGGTAAAAAGACAAAAGATCTTTTGTCATCTGCAACATATAGCTTGCCGTGAATGTTATAACATAACCTCAAGGTCGGAGACCAACTATTGAGGAATAAGTGCACGGTATGCTACGTTGTCCTACATTTTGCCTATGCACCTCCATGTGGCAAACAAATAATGCTTGTGAGGTCGCTGAGATGTGTCCAGGAGATGTTTGCATTATGTGATCCGTCTGGCATAAAATGTGGCTATGTCATGCATAAGCGAATCAAAAGGAAAATTCACCACAAAATACGCCATGACGATTATCTAGTTATCGGTTTTACGGCCGGAACACGCATTTTTGGGAATAGGTAAAACAACTTTCTGGCTGCAGTCTTGAATTCGTATTCTAAAGTTTACTACGTTTTTAGTGTGGGTGAATTTTTTCTGAGTGTTTGTAGCCAGTTCCTGATTATTAAGCGGGTGTCCAGATGTGACACTTTCATCACATTCACCAGATCCAGTTTTGAATGTCTCACTGTAGGTCACACGCTGTGTATGCTAGGCTACCACTGTGCAATTAAGAGCGTTTCCAATGAGCTACCGGTAATTAAGCAAATATTGAAACCCTGAATATTTGTCGTAAAACGGAAACGAAACAAAACTGTTTATTTGGCACGCGCTGACAACGAGGAAACAGTCGAGTAATCAAATGAGGAAATACTGGGAAACGAATTGATTGGCTGGAGTTTTGACGACACCTCACGCAATCCCGGAATATTTTAAAAGTCAACAAAGTGAAGATGATATTTGAGCCCCGACAGCAAGTGAAAGGTGTTAGAAATGGGGGACTGTTTGTAGCAATTTCAGACAACAGATTGATAATAGCGCGCACTTGCGGAACAATTAGCTTGCTTTCGTTTATCTTATGCTCAAGTTCCAAGTTGAGCACTTTTCTACGACACTAAATTAGATGAATCTGAATACTCCTGACAGTGTAACCTTTTTCAAGCTATAAATTACCTTCAAACTGACCAGTTTTATTCAATCTTGGCAACTAATCAGCTTCAATCTTTTTGTCCAACAAATATATTCACATGGTTATCAATCAAATGTCGATAAATGTCACCAAAATTAAATACGAGGTACTCCACCTCCCTCAGAAAAAATAACATAAGTCTTAATACACAAGCCTATTATTAACAGCCAAAACCTAACTTTTGTTAAAACATTGAGAAGAACGTTTGACGTCTCTTCATCTTCGTCTGAACATATTAATCTGGCACAAACAAGTCGGACAAACAAGTGACGTGCTCAATCAACTCTCAAGCATCTGCCTTTATTTGCACTGACAACGATTCACAACTCGTGATCCACGCTCACTCTTGTCTTCACAATATGGGAATTTAAAGATGCCAGCACACTAAAATTCCTCCAGAAACGTGCCTTAATAACTACCAACTCACACTGCATGTACTTTGCCTACACAAATCCAATACGCAAGTTATTTAAAATACCCCTGCTTGAAGACACTCCTAATAAATCCTGCTTGAAAATATATTACACGTTTTTACACAACCAAATTCTGGATTAACAAAACAATTATTGCAATCGAAACAACTGACCAATTAGAAATTCTAGTTTGCGAGATCTCATAAAATAACCAAGCACGGCATCTCATTGTTTATGTATTCACATTCCTAGAATCACCAATGAAAATACAATCCCCCTATTCGGTTCTGTACTTTCAAGATATAGGAACAAAACGATAGATCACCTATTTACTATGCAATGACACGAGCAGCATCTGTTTCAACTATGTCCACCATGAAAAACCATTACATGTTCTACTACTGCACAGTTTCCCTAACAGTACACGCTTCCGTGTAAGGTCACTCCCCAGCCATTGTCACAACGCTTACCTCTTCTGGTACGCAAGTTAATTGTTCCACCGCAATACCAACACCTTCGCACATAGGAACCTGAACGTCAGTTCTCTTCGGCTGCTCTACCCTAGCTCATATATGTACAGGATGCATTAGATTCGTAATAATTGGAGGGGCACTAAACTTGGGGTACTAAAGTGTGCCCTAAACCGGCTGAATTTCGCTAGGATTTGCCGCGATATGAGTGAGGGTTAGTTGACCTTTGGGGGCGGCTTGGACCCGGGGAAAGCCCGGCCGGGAGTGTAGGGTGGTCCTGTGCCATGCGATGCTCGGGTGGGAACCACCGCAGGTCCTCCAGGTAGGTTTGTGCTTGCACCGTTATGTGGTGCAATTTCCCTTGTAGTTAAAGCATAGCAGTGTCTGCTAGGTGAGTGTGGTATGGGGTCAGTAGAGTTGCCTCTAATGTGCAGCAATCACAACTTTCTCTCGGCGACCAGGGTGTGGCTGGGCTTCGAGCTTGGCGGGAGCGGTACTGTTCACCGTGAGGTATCCAATCTGTCTTCGTGTGCCGTGCCCCAAGTCTAACATCGTGCCTGCATCCCGGAGGGCGGGGGGGGGGCAGCTTCAATCAATATGTAGTCAAATCCGGTACTGGTATTAGTCCTTTTCTCATTGCTTGTGACTACTTTTTTCTCCCATCCACTGTCACTCCCCTACCAGGGTCACGGCCCCCACGTGAGTTGTGGCGGTGGACAGGATTGTTCATCCATGAACAACCCTGCCCATTTGGCACATACTGAGCCACAACACCACGTTCCTTACAATATCTCTTTTTATCACTCCGGCTGGTCTGCTCACTCAGCTTGTCCGGAACCTGCTTTGCAGGTTGTTATAGCCCAGTTGGCTGTTTGGTGTACCCACTTGGTACTTTATATGATATTTGCCCATTTGGCAGTTTGTACCCACTTGGTACTTGTTATTGAATTTGCCGCTTTGCTCGACCCAGTTGGTAGGCAATCGGCCAATACCCATTTGGTATTATGTACCCATTTGGTACTATGCTAACCTGTGCCACTTAGTATCCGATACTCAGTTACACTTTGGGTATCGGAAATGTGTGTGTGTTATCTCTTGTAATTAAGGAACCCATCTGGTTCCTTCTGTGAAATATTTATTTGTAGAGCTGTGACCCTGAAATTCCCAATACAACTTAAAATATTTATTATTCTCGTTGTTTTATTTGTCCCCAATAAACGATTGTTATTTGCTTATGGTTTTGGAGTTGTTTGGATAAAACATGATGTAGGCGATGCTGCCTCATTTATAAGTGAGTTTCAACAATGATGAGTTGACATGGACATCTAGGATTGGATAGACAATATATTTTCTCAATCGTTACATGTTTAAAAAATCGGTAAATGTAATTTTGTAGTAGAAATTTACATAACATATCTAGAAAATAGTTTTCACAGAGTAGCCCTCGCAAGATTTAGATGCTCAGCGCATTCTTTAATGATTATTCAGGGAAGACCTAGTGGACTTGATAGAGAGGGGAGAATATATCCCTGCTGTGACAATGGCAAAGTGGAAACAGAATTATACTTTCTTGTCGAATGCCATTTATATTCTGATCTACGAGTGTTGTTCTTACCAAGATACATTGAAGTGGACGAGATAGTGTTCAGAAATTTTGTACAAGCTCATGATTTAATTGTCCTAAGAAAAGTTGCTAGATATTTAATTAATGCGGAGAAACGTCGAAATGAGTTCCTTCATATGAATTAATTTAGATTTGAAAAATCTTGTACTCTCTAAGTATTATATAGTTGTAAAGTGGGCCAGAAGCCTATTACATAAAATAAACCTTTCGTTAAAATGGCAGTAGTATCTGTAACTTGCTCGTAACTATTAGTAGGAGCATCACAGACAGATCGTAACTAATGCAAAAAGCGTCGATGAATCGACACAATGCGTGAAGTAGTAAATTACCCATAAGAAAACAATAATTAGCCGCACCAACAAATTGAAATGGTGCTATAAATACACCGGAATAACTCGTAAATAACCCGTAAGGTACCGTAGATAGTCCGAAAGTGGGGCGTAATACTAGCCAGCTTCTAAGGAACTGTCAATTTTTGCTACCTGTAAAGACTCGTAGGAGCTCAAGAACAATCGACTTATGCGAAAGGAGCTTTAAATTGAAAATATTTGCCCGAGAACAGGTTTTAAAACTCATTCTATGCTGGCTGTTGTTTCCAATGTATATGCTGAGCCCTTTCACCGGATACCTTGATCCTTTAGCCACTGTGATCAAGTTACTTGGTTTTGTACCGAACGAGCATATTTGTGAAGAATATGACACTTTCGAGAGCCACGTCTATGGTAAGTCTTTCAAATTCCTAATATTTTGATTATTTAAATAATTGCAAATTCTTGATCACATTGGCATCATGCATAACATGCATTTGGTATGGTCCTAGGAATTACTAGTAGTGCAGAAGATGTGGCCAAATATTCACATCTGTCCCTCGTAAATTGATTTCAAAATCCAACCACCGGCTTTATTATGAGCTAAAGTATTTCTTTAACAAAAAAATCCATAGATTTGTAGTTTTCCTTCCTTATATACCTGAAAAGGACTTCTTTCTTCATGGGCTTAAAACAAAGTTGCTTAATGAAGTTACTGTTAAGTATGTCATTGCTGAGAGTATAGCAAACAGCATATAATTAAAGTCATTAAGGGGCACTTTTACAGGAGAGATCTACCAAAAAACGACCATGGAAGTTGCAAACAAACTGATCAGAACAGAAGGTGTTATTGAAATACAACTGAAGGAATAGTTTTGATTGATTTCACATATTTTCTCAGGTTGAGGTGTATGTACAGGCAAAGTATTGGCCGTCTGGAAGATTCTCCTAGAATATTCAGGAAGTTTTCTCAAGGCAAGTGATTTTTAAAAATGTTTTAAATAGATTTATTTACCCAGAAATAATAGTATTTATGATTAGTGGATATGCCTGAGATTGGGTGGGTCCAGCTACATATCCTTACAACAAAAATACATCATAAATTCCACAGAACAAATACGTATTTTGAAAATAAAAATAACTTGTAGTGATAAGGCAGACGAAAACATGAGATTATTATAAAGGCGGAAGGGGCGGGGAGGGAGGAAAGGGGAAGGGGAGGACTTATTTTCATACACTCATTCACATGCATGCATATTCACTCGACTGAATTAATTTAAATTATATTTACCTTTACATAGGCGTTTCTTAATGAAAAAACAAAGAAGTGGGAATAAAAGTAACATCATTTAGAGATACCTGCAAAACCCTCCACTGTTCTAACGTTTCACCTGAGGCGTTAAGTGCAGCAAGGTTCATTGCGTCAAAAAGTACAAATTGAAAATTATTGAAACATGGTTGAGACCCATATCTCGATGACCTATAAATATTGAGCATGAGTACAGTGGTATTCAAAATTTCACTTAGTGTGTCAAAGACGCAAACTAAAAATGATATACAGATGATTTAGTATGCAAGTTAAACATTTTATTTAAGAAATTGTGAAAGGAACACCAGAAACATTTAACACAGAAGCAGGTGTAAACTTATACTGAAAAATCAGGAGCACCAACTAGGAATCGAACCACTGGTCTCTAAATTGCAGCCTCAGCGTCTAGATATTCACTATACATTATTATCAGGTTTTACAGAAAACTTGTGAATAAACACGTTCTGGACCATAAATTGGAACTATGGATTTATATGTTATTACAACTAAGGTCGTTGTCACATATCCTTCAAGTCGCAGCTTTTTAATACTTTCGCATTAAGAATTTTGCGAGTGAAGTATTACATTCATATGCATCTACAATGAAAAATTTCCCACATATACTAGCATATCTTCAAATATGATAGAACAAAAATGTGGTCAGTATATTAAAATTTAGCAGGTTTTAAGGGAATCGCTTAGTCCGCTTTGTTGTGTATAAGTCAAAAAGTAAAACCTGGTGTCATTTCACGCTGCTGCCTTATAGTTTACAGGATGTGTTTTATGAAAACTTGAATCAATCGTTCAAATATGGCGTTCCCGTACAGTTTTGTTAGGTCTCTATAAATATTTAATCAGATGCTTATTGTAATTAAGAACATTGTCTTGAATTCCGTGATATGATATATCTGACGTTTGCTTAGACCCAATAACGGAACGTTGGTGCAATCGGTGTGTGGCTCGATTGGACAATAGTCCTAAGACTTAATGGGAATTTTATCTTGCGTTACCTACTTGGTAGTTACCAAGAATAATTCGCAACATTAAACCAAATGTTCGTAGCTTGTTCAGATTGCTGTTCGTTGAATGGCCATCATTTCAAGAGTGAGAACTTTGTCTGCTTAATAGGGCTTTACGAAAAATTTGTGATCGAATGATGAAAAATATGATGTGAAATTATCTGAAATTCTGAAGACATTTCATTCTGTAGATTATGGAATAATGTAGAAAACTATCAACAACTTTTCTATTCCGAATATTGACTCTTCGGACTATAGATCCTTCCGGCCATAGAATCCTAATGTTTTCGAACTATAGACAGCATTTCGTGTCTATTGGCATTTTTGATTATTTTCCAGAGGCGAATCTATCTTGTCAATCCTTTCAGTTCAAGTGGCAATGGAACAGATAAAAGAAGTTGGTGCTTGTTTTCTCAGAGTAGGGAAACATGCGACTTCACATGGGTGAATCAGGAAGGGCCGGGTGGGAGTTTCTTAAAATTGAAAACGGTCTGCCCCTCGGGCAATAATTCTCCAAAATCCACTCGGGCTCTAGATAACGGGGGATAACGACTTCGCCATGTAATAATCTATATGTACAAAACATTTCATAATAAAACAGTAGCGATATTTCGACTATAAATAAGTCATCAAAGGCAAATAAATTTAAAAATCTTGAACGCTATCGTGTAAAATACATGAAACAAGAACAATGACATTGAACACGAATATAAGGTTGCATACATAAGAGCGCAATTACAGAAGGAATTCCCATGGAAACTAATGTACTATGAAACGTTGTAAAATTTAATAAAATACATAGGTGTTACAACTTATGAACATTATTTATACAACGACAAGGTACGATGGAACCCAGTAGCTTGGGAAATTATGTCAGGAGTTTCAGGTTTTATAATTAAAGCTTAACAACAAGGTACCGTTCTTACACGTTCTTATTGATTATGATGAATCTGACATTAAAACCTCAGTATACAGGAAACCTACATATGATGGGGTTTGTTTACATGAAACTAGCCAATGTCCTATGAGATATAAAGTCTCTGTTTTGACAAGCTTTTTGAAAAGAGCATATTCCGTTTGCTTAGACTGGAAAACCTTCAACACTGAGTGTAATCACATTAAGCAAATTATGATAAATAACGGTTACAGCAATAAGTTTGTTGATGAGAATATGAAGCTTTTCATAAGCCGATTGCAGAAGCCTATGTGTTTAAAACAAACAAGTGGTTGTACCAAGAAACTATTCTACCGCAACTAATTCCATTCACGTTATATTGAAGATGAACGAGTTTTAAAACGGATCACCCATAATAATGTTAAGACCGTTAAGCCAGAATATAGCTTTAAGTTAATTATGTATTACCAAAACCATAAAACTAAAGATCTTGTTGTTAAAAACAATATGTGCTCAAAGTCTGTCCGAGTGTTAGCCAAAACTGACTTGATTTATCAGTTCAATTGCCCCCACAAATATTAGTGAATTTGAAAGTGTGATATTGTCTCGATAATTAAGTATTCAATTTAAGTCCTTTTTTAGAATCTCATTTATTTGAGAAAAGCTCATTTCAAATGAGAAGGTGTTCTATGTAGAAGTCGAATCAAATAGATGCTGGAATGCTTCGCAGTTACCGACGGATAGAACTATAGGTGGGGAATATTTTATATAGTGTAGTACCGACGCTCGTCATTTTATCTTTACTAGTTTTACTATTTTATACGTACAGTATAAGACGTTTTGTGGGAAGAAAGCAAACACGATTTAATCTAAACCTTTCATGTTTACTTTTGTTATATTAGTCGTAATTGTTGTTAAGATCGCCACGTTCTAAAATTTTGGTGACTTGAAGCCTGCTAAGAGACGTGAGATGCGCAGTATCAAAGTGTTTGTATAGTCTACATGTATCCCCAACATTTGACGTTAAAGATAATTGGGCATTTCACTTTGTGCCAAATCAATAAATGATTATATATGTAAATTTGTGGGGCGAGTTTATTTGGTGAAATGTATGAACAATGGAGAACATTCTGTGGCATATAATTTGCTGGGCATATATCTAATGGGACATATATACTTGTGGGCTATATATTGTACTGGGGCATATACCTAGTGAGGTATGTTTAGTTACGGGATACATATTCCTCCAGGGCATATACCCATTGGGGCATATATAGTTGCGAGATATATCTTCTATAACGTACGTGTTTGTACCAGTGGTTATTATATCGAGATTCGTGATATGCAAAAGTATTTGAACGAGTGCGATGTCGCTGTCCCGGTCTTGCTGCTTCCGCATATTGTTACTTCACTTTCTATTCAACACTTGTGAATACCTTCATCGCTGCTTCGCAGATTGTCACCCACCTTTACAGCTCAGCATATTACATAACATTTGTAATTACCGATATCTGTACTAGTTTAATTTGTCATAATATATATGACCTTTTATCTCACCTACACGCGTTGTTTCACTGTAAACTAGCTTCAGTATCGCTTCGCAGCTAGCGCATATATAAAATTCTCACCTAGCGTTTAAATCAGAGAACTAAGGGTAACTGAGATGTTGCTAGTCAAAGCCTATGGAAAAAGTAAGTGGAATTGGGGTAAAGTTGCGATGGAGTTCCTTGTTGCAGAGTTGGTGAGAAAGCGACACATGCCGCTAATCACCCGATTTGGGAAATATCCCTAGTACATATATCATCATATTGTTGCAGTTCGGTTTAGATATTGTTTCGACAAATATGTGCAGACATCAAACCGAAATAAAACAAATACAGCGAAATAATCAAATGCAAACTTTCCACCCCTTCACGTGAGTTTGGAATGATCTCGCGTCAATTAAAGAGGCGTCGATTCCAATACCGCGGCAGGCTTCTAATTGCAGTGATACTCTGTTGGTACATCAACTTCTTGGTTCCTACTTAAAGTAACTAGGTAAGTCATAAACTTGAGTTTGCGTTTCCCTACAATTTCACACAACTTATTTTTGTTATTATAAAAATATTTTTGTTCATTGTATCCTAATTACTTTTCAGAAATCCTGTATATATTCCAATATTTGGATAAAATTGGGTTTCGAAAATATTCCCAACTTTGTGTCGTTTGTATTGATAAAAAATAAATTGTTTAGCCAAGTAATTATTAGAGGAGGCAGTGTGGCCTAGTGTGACATGTGCCCGCTTTCTTTACTTGAGGTCGTGGGTTCGAGTCCCAGTGGGTCACACTGCCAAACCCTTGAGACAAGTTTCTAGCTCCTTAGCTCGGTTTTAACAATATATTAGTAAAGCATAAAAATGTTTTCAGGTGACCAGGTGACCAGTGCAATGGGCCCACCTAAGCGGCTTCCGCACGTCTGGTACAACGTGTATCAGAACGCTTGCAATTATTTTTTATAATTATTAAATCGCCACAGTCTATAATTAATTTATAGATAGCATCTGAGTAAGTAGCAGTTATGTGTATATCCTCAGAGACTACACCTTCATTGTAAGTTCAAGTGGGAGTGAAATAGAATCCCGGAGTTTTAAAACTGCATTTTGTCCTCTTTGGCTGATTTAAGAGAAAAATAGAGCCAGGCCTTTCAGTCTAAAGAGAAAATGGTCTCCCAATATTCTTCACTGCGATAGGACTCTATTTTCGCGATAGAACTTGATTTCCGTTGGAAGCACAAACAAAAAACATCCGTGACTCAAAAAAATTCCACAGTTTGCGAATTCTAAAATGGCACGTGTAAGCATTACCTGTGTCTTGAGTAGGTGGCGAACCAGTTGACCCCAATTTCACTCCTTGGACATCTTCACTAAACTGCCTCAAGAAGCAAAACTAACATTTTCTAATTGTTTCGAAGCGTCGCCTTACACACTACTTAAAACAGACCACCCATCAATCCATGTGGCTTTGGAATGGGAACCATGGCAATATCGCACTGACGAGGACGGTGTCCAGTAATCTAGACAGATACAGATCGTGGCTCGTAAAAACACGACATTAATACGATTGTACTTCAAATAGTTCAAATAATGGTGATGATTAGCTTCTTTGGCATTGCAGCAAGACTATGTTCGGTCCATAGAACGACCCGCCGAGACAAGCAAATCAATTCTTTCGAAACCCCGAAATTCACTCTAATTTGACTAACGAAAAAATTGAGGCCAATTTCTTAATGATTGGTGGATCTATTCCATTTTTAGACGGTATGCTTGTTTATAGCACCTTTGACGTTATGAAATGGAAAAATACAAAACTTGTATCTAGCAAAACCAGGCGTAGTAGATATCTGCTCACATGTACATGTGGTAACATGCGCCGACAACATATTGGAAGTGTTGCATTCGTTCGGCACGACAATAATGGCAACACTTTTATAAGATCACGTGCCGCGTAAATTGCGTTGGTGATAGTTCGTAGTGAATGTGCTCGCGTGTTACCTGCATGTCCGCTAGGGAGACGGGGACAAGCAAGAATCATTTCACTTTCCTCGGGGAAAAAATTACCTAGGAGATTCCTGATTGGATGGTCGAATTGTCAACAGGTAGCGCTTTACTCGTGAAACCGGCATAACTAATGGAAGAAGTGTAAATGTGGTCTGTTGTTCAAAAATGTGTTCTTAATAATTATTGGGATATGTTCAGTGTTCAAGAAATGTGAATCGAAAAGTTGTGGTAGTGCCTTTTCCGCCGGTGTGCAAATAACTGTACTTGGTCTTGCAGACGTTATTGAGAGTGTAGAGAGAAAACTTGGTTTCCAAAAACGTTGAAGATGCTAAAAATCGATCATGGTCCGCCATATTCTTTCTTTGTTGCAAAGCTACCCAATGACTACCGAGGTTGCGTCAACCATTGATGAAACGCGTTTTGCTAAATGATACCTGCGTACCCCCTGTCCCCTACGGAACCCGCAGTAAACCAGCGAAAATAAACTGTGCAACGTTGATGCAAACACTGTTCTACTGGCAATGGAGACACAATTAACTCATTTCCCCTTCTAACTCTTCACTACAATACATCTTTGAAACTTCAATCAAAGTTTCAATTGTCCAACTTGTTAGCGTCATTCTGTTGTTTTAGCTAAAGGACAACAATAATGGTCGATAGCGCAACACCCACTCAAGAAATGAACATCCAAAACCAAGTAAACAACCTCAGCGTGACATCATGGTCAACTATAAAAGAAACCAACCGAGGGTCGATTTTCGAAATGACAACTGCGTACTGGATTCAAACAACAGATGGTTCTCTGCAGACCTCTTCGACTCGAGATGTTCAACCAATACCCGTCTTCAAGTTTTCAGACCATAATAGTTACGTGCACAATTTGTCAGGTGTAAATTCCACCATGAACCGGTCGTTTTTCAATTCCATTAATGGTACTGTACAGAATAGCACGAACGAAATAATAAATGTCCCCTTTGACGAAAACCCCCATATCAGGGCATTGTTATCCTCTTACGATCTCTTCTGGGTCGCGGTCAACTTGCAGACCTACAAATACTACTTTCTCCCAGCCTTAGCCTTTCTAGGAAATCTTTTGTCCTTCTTGGTTATACGCAAACGAATTCGTAAAAACTCGTCATGTTTTTACATGGCTATGCTGGCCATCTTTGATACAACAGTCATGATGTCGAAGACACTTGGTTTGACAATGGACCAATTTGATCAGACTTGGTTCATCAATGAAGCTGGTTGTCGAATTAACAACTTCATCATGTCCTTTGCTGCTTACATGTCGGTGTGGACGGTTTTGGCTATGACGTGCGAACGCTGCATCGCTGTTGCTTTTCCATTTAAAGCTTCATCCATTTGTACTGTCAAAAATGCGGTCATTGTTACAATTTCTCTTTCAGTTCTTTCTATTATCTTAAATTTCCACTACTTCTTTTTCGTCCATGCTGTTTACACCGCAGTTAGTGCTTGGACGTGTATGTGGCGTGCACCAGATAAACAGTTCTTGTCAGCTTACACGTGGGTGGACACTACTGTTTACTCTTTCATTCCCTTGATAATGCTGTACGTTCTTAACGGAATCATAATATCGCTGACATCAGCTGCTACTCGTAAGAATGCGGCAATGACGAATAACAGGGAAAAGGACGTCGAGGCAAGAGAGCAACAGAACCAGATTACCAGAATGTTGTTAACAATATCGGCTTCTTTCACGTTCCTCATGTCTCCGTACGCAGCATTCGTGATAGCTGAAAATTTTTGGGATTACATGGGAGACCCGACCATGTACAGATTCGTTCAATACATCTTCTTCTCGACACTGGCATACTTCTTCGTTGATATAAACCACAGCATAAATTTCCTTCTATACTGTGTAAGTGGAAAGAGGTTTCGAAGAGATTTTGTGAACATGTGGCCATGTTGCCGAAAGACATCTACAGCAGCGTCCTCTAGAGTCCCTAACACCAAGACGATTTCAACATCTGAAGCTAGTACAAATACTGCTTCAGATAATTTTGAACTCGATGTTGTATCGGTAAACTGAGCTTGTCGGATTTGGCACGGAACTCTCTTCAAAACTTTTTCAAGACTAGAACCATTACTCGACAGAATACTTTTTGTTCAATTGCTATCTGCGTATTAAACACCAATTGGACTTTTATCTAAGGAGCTTAGTTTGAAATAGCTAGTAGTGTAAATTATCATTGTATCAAAGTAAAAAGAAAAATCTAGTCACAAAATAATTTGAATTTTTTATTTTCGGGTTGTGTTAAATAAATTGCATGTTGTCTAATATGATTGCGTTCAAAGGGTCCGACGTGAAAGTCCCTAGACCCTTCTCTGAATCAGCGCCAGGATTAAAGATGCTATGTCTCATTAAAACCGTGTATGTTTAAATTTGTTTCAAGCGCAACCAACTGACGTGCTGGAGAACTGCGTGTACAAGTACAATCGGGAAAAGAAACAATTTGTAAATAAATTGCGATTTTAAAGAAAAGACCACAATTGATACACTTAAAAACAACTGTTAACATATAGAAAAAGTAATAATTTCGAAATAATTTGCAATCGATATTTGATAGTGAAAGAAACAAATGATAAATTCTGTGCCATGTGTCATTAGGGTAACTATGAATTATTACCATACTCATTTACATAAAAGTGGTCTCTCAAAAGGAGTCTTTAGCGTGATTGTAATGGTAACTTGTTCTTGAATGTTTTCTGACATACCGAAAAACCCAGAGTTGTTTCTAATCTAGTACTCCATTTGCATATTCACGATTTAATCAGACATAGCATCTTTAAATGTGCTTATGGCGAGTAGCAGCTACATCTCATGCTATGACTTGCAGAACATTTGTATGACTAGATTCATATTTTTGTTTTACGTCTGGATTTAATGTTGTCTTTCGTGTTATTTAGTATGCTATAATCAAGGATCGAAGTAGGCTTTTTACTCTCATAAGTCTGGTCTCAATATTCCATACCGTGATGGGAATCTATTTTCGATACGAACAAGAACATCAAAACAAACGACAACTGGCTTCAGACATAATGGCGGTTGGTCAACTCTAAAGAATGACTGCAAGAGCATTTCAGGGAAAACTAGGTTCAAGACATATCACAGATTGTTTTGTCATGTAGATTATTTATACACCGAGGTGGAATGATTAACAACTTGCATATTTTTGGTTTGAAAATTTACCGCTTTCTGTAAAATTGCCCCTCATACATTTTGGGGATAACATTTGATGAGTGACCTAAAGATGACATCACGCGTTTCTTTTTTAATTACTTATCTCAGGATCTCGATATCCCGACTTAATTGTCCTCACTGTGTCGCTCTAATAGACAGTCTTCTGGTGCGTCGCAATTGCCACACCATCTTGATCGACAGCAGAAAGAAGGATTCACACAGTTTTTCGTTTCCCCCACTAAGCCATTAGTGACCCATTTGTAGTTCATGAATCTATAACCATGTTGTTTCCCTGACATCGATATTTGTCTGTCCATGAAACCAATCACATCAACAACGCCTGAATAATTGTTAGGAAGCGCGAGCCCAAGTCTTGACAACAAATGCCAAAGGTGCCTATAACGCTAGTAATGATACCAAAGGGATACCTGAGCTTGTCTACAGTTTCTTTTGGCGACAGCCCTAAGTTCTGTCGTTTCCTTAGATCATGTTATCTGTACTGTTGACAGACGGAAGTTCTAAACATAAGCGTTGTCATTGATGTTGTGTTGCTATGATGCGTCCTGATAGCTCTACAGTACACTGTATGGGTCAAGGTTGTAGATGGTCTTGATTACTTGTACTGATGATGATGGTGATGAGTTGAAAAATCTCGTTGTTTTGACTAATATTGTCACTTACTTTTCTTCGTTAAGACCCTAAGCGTGATACCAGTTTTCATGCCAGATAAGATCGCATGTGCTTTTACAGACGTTGAAAGTTGAGCCAACTTCTCATTACGTTAAATGTAGAATTTTTAAGTGCAACTGCCATTTGAACTATTTATTAAAGTTATGTGCCCATCACAATGTCATGGCTTAGAAATACGAGGCTTTTAATTAGTACGATTCAAAAAGTGCACTTGCGTAAAATTATTATTAGAGTACTGTATAAGAAGGAATCGCCACCTTTATTATTACAATTTTGCTCGAGTGGTACTCAGATATTTTTTCGGCAAGGATACCGCTGAAATACTACTTTACCTTTAGAAAAATTATTTTCTTTTACAGCATGCCTGAAATCCATGTTATACGGAAATGTACAAAATAAAGACTTACGTGATCTACACCGTCTTTTCTTTAACCAGCTGTCAACAGTCACATACATGTACGTAGCAACTTTAGACTGTTCGCAAAATTTTATGAAAATACGCCAGGAGCTTCAAAGACACAGAAGACAATGTAAAAAAATAAAACTACTACAAGGGAACAGAGTGGTAGTTAGATGTGTTCAAAAGTCATCGAACTTTATTGCTAATTTCATAGAAATATATTGACAAAATTAAAAAATGCAAAGGCTTCATAAGATACAGGCGCAAACACAAACACAAAAAAGATAGTGCCACTAGTAGGTGACACATAAGTCGGAGACAACCAAAAATCAATATCACTTCCTTTTTCGAGTGGGAACACATATACATATTTTCATAATCATTAGCACTGTATTCTAAGAGACACATGAACGTCTAAGGTATACTTTTATTTCACTACGCAGGAAACATGCCGTTGTGAACGTGCTATTCTCTTGTTGTGTCATGCGGTGCTATATGTATGCGGGTGTGTGTGTGTGTGTGTGTGTGCGCGCGCGTGTGTATGTGTGTGTGTGTGTGTTGTTTTCTTCATGGTGAGACTGAATGTTAGTCACATGAATATGGTCACGACTTTGAATGCTGTCTTGGGTGTTCACCTCTGGTCTGTGAAGACGGACTTTTGGCAGTGTCCTGGCTTGAGTCCAGTTGTGCACTACCTACGTGACGTCTGACGGCTATAAGTCTGATAA
Source organism: Phoronis australis (assembly GCA_002633005.1). Lineage (NCBI taxonomy): Eukaryota > Metazoa > Phoronida > Phoronidae > Phoronis > Phoronis australis. The sequence goes on along the minus strand of NMRA01000127.1, from coordinate 227,351 downwards.
GTCAATCTGCTGAACTACCTGCTTGCAGGCCGCGTTTACTACAATCCTTAAGTTTTCTGTAAGGTGAACCTTAAAAGCCTTTCCTTAAACTAAAAAGGACTCATTTATAAAAGACTCCTGTGCCTAATGTCCACCTCAAATTATGAAAAGGAGTACCTTAAATCATATAAATAGCTCTGAGGTATCATTAAGACCAACCTTGATAAGTAATTTATTCGTTTTCATGCTACCAGAGAAGGTGGGAGATTATCTAAACACAATTGCAGCTGTAAACCGTGTATTTGCTGTTGTTCAGCATATTGTACTGGCACCCTAGCGACACTTTTTCTGCACGTTGTATCATTTCAATATTATTTCCCACGCCTCTTCTTTTTCCCAAACGTTTAAACTATTTTAACTTAAATCAATAGTAGCCTTCTTTTTTCAACTAGTTGAATAGCTAACGGCTTTTCGACGTAAGTATAGGTCTTGCGTTTTCAAATTGCTGTTTCCATGATGGTTCTAACTATATTGACTAGTATTAGATAACTGTGCATGGGCATGTATTACACTTTACAGTCATTACACAACTTATTCTCTCTCCAATAAAGATCTCACGCTGTGACACCCCATTGTTTTCTGAGGTTCACCTCAAAGTCCACCTTAAAGTTCACCTGAAACGGCGGGGGTTTTCCTTGAGGTCCACCTCAGTTTCTTAACGTACACCTTAATGAAGGAAAGGATTAAGGACACTTTCAAAATAGCATGGTGCATAAGGTGACCTTACCCAAGATGAGTCTTAGCAAGGTTTACCTTAAGCTATTTTAAGGAGATGGTCCTTGGAATACAGCCCTCAGTGCGTTTCGGCTAACAGAAAGGTGGACGCCAAAAACTGTCTCGGAAAAAGTAAAAATGGACACCAGGTGGAACAGAATAATTTGAATCAATTCGAAAACAAGAAGTCAGCGTATAGGACGACGGGGATAGACTATTTCAGCTTAGAACCTGGTATGCATGTTGTCAAGACAAATTGCTTGAACGATGACAGCGTTAAAACGGGCAGTGATGGAAGTAAAAAATCAAGAGAGTCCCAATCCAGTGACTTAAGCCCAAACAGGTACATTACCTAGAGGCGTGTGGAAGCGGTGACGTTGTGATCGCTATGCTTCCGACACCGAATTCCGTGGTCACTCATCATGTTTCCACAGGGCCGCTTCTCAGTATAGGTGGCGCTGTGTCAGAGGTTAAGGTACACGCGGAAAACTTCTATTCAGGTTCAAATTAAAAATCCCCACACAAAGTGTCACGCATGTCTAGTAACAGTGACGGCGATTTTGATTACATCATACTATAAATTAAGCGTTGCTTCGGCTGGTCAACCTGAATGGCAAAATTCAAAGCAAAACAGTGAAGTGCAAAATAACACCTATGACACTGGTTCACAACATAACTCTAAAAAACAAGGAGTGCGAACCCACGAGTCCATAATGCGTCGAAAAATTATACTAAACAATCTTAACACACCATTGTGGAAAGCAGGATGTCCTAAGGCAATAGTCATGTTACCGAAGCAGCGCTGCTTTTACCACAAACCCGAGCGCTTCCGCAACACGCAGGAAATCCTGTGTAAGGGAATTTCATAGCACACCTTACGCTAACACACTTTTGCGTTCTGAAGATTATCAAATTGGGTCTTTGAGAACTGCAAATAAAAATCACGCCAGCGGGAAGAGGGAATCCAACAAACGATTCTATGCGGATAAACAGCTTTCTATTCAGGTGTTCAAAAGAGGGCTCTTTCTTCAATAGCACTTCGACTAGTGAGCGTCGATTCGTCTCCTCGAATGGGCATTCCTCGGAGACCACAATGTCTTCGGTGCCCATGATTTTGTGGCTAGGTACATTCTATAGGCCGATATACCTAACCTTTTTAGGGGCGGATCCAGGATTTTGAGTTAAGGGGGGGAATAACCGGAAATAAAATGTTGTGTATTTTGTACAGTTTTGCGAATTTCGTCTTCTTGGTCCAGCTTATTAGGTGTTATATTGACACGAAATCGAAAACTCCTGCTTAAAAGTAAATATTACGCATGCATGATTCCCCACAATCACATACATGTATAGTCAGTATTTTGAGCGAGATTTAAATTTAAAAATACAACAATTGTCAAACTGATTAAGCTTTTAACGTGTGAAAGTACATCGGATCCTAGTTATCACGTGATACTCTTCTTGGAGCTAGCTTTGACGGCGTGGCAAGATATGACAGGGACAGAAAAATATGTCGTGTCTCCTTAGTGCTGTCACGTAACAGCAAAATCTTTAGTGAGTCCAGTGGCTACAGTCTTGGACTTCACATTTCCCCAATTAATGACTACTAAAGACGCACGTTAGCGTATTTGCTGTGGTGACCATTTGTTACAGACGCAGCAACTGTCCACATCCCCCGCATCCGAGTCCTCGTCGTCGTCACTTTCGAACTGTGGAGCGTGTCATGTCTTTAATCCCGATGGACCTGGTTCATTATCATTTTATTGGTTTCTGAACTTAACGTTTGTTGCTGTTGTTCTCTCTACATGCCTTTCTTGTAGTCACCGTTGACTTTTTATCACCTGTTTCTTCCTTTGTCTCTTGTGCCTTCTTTGTGATTGTCACCTGTGGTTTTGTTGTGTTCTTTTTCGTTTTCAGCATTTCTAAATTCTCAGTCAGCACCTTACACGACAAACTTGCAGAACTGCTTGAAAGCACTTGTTCACTCGGCAATGGCCTCTTTGCATCTGTACACTTTTGCAACCGTTTAGCAAAAAATCATTTTCAACCTCCCCTCCACCAGCACTCAGCAAGAACGCTGTGGATGAAGTGATCCTTTCAGGAGGACAACGGTGTCGTCAAACGTATATTCCGGACTTTCGGAGAGCCAATTGTAGATTTTCAGGAGACAGAGATTTCACGTAGGCTTTGTTTGCCACTTAACAAAAACATGTCATCTCACGTACTTTAATGTATGCCTCAATTAAACTGCCTACATCATACTGTCTCACATTTCTGTGTTGTTTTTTACTGACAGGCTTCTGTTATATAAATGAATGTTTTCGTGAACTGTTTCATTCTTATTATGAGCTCCTATTTGCTTACATGGTGTGTTTTTGCCACGTTTCTTCACCAACGAGTAAAAAACGGACTGAAAAATGCATACAGAATTTGTTTAAATTGTACATTTTTACGTTTCGGATGGCATAAACGCGTGCAGTGACGTCTTTAGTGAGGTAGCGTACTTAGATAACGTTAAGGACCCAGCTTGAAAAAAAATCCCTGTGCTTTGTTCCTTTGGCCTTACAAAAAGTGGTCGACCCTGGGACATTTTAAGAGACCCGTGGATTGTGTTTTATATCAAATCTGTTCGATAGTTGGTTTCGAGCATATGTTTTGAAAATACGCAAAAACTGCATTATTAAAATATCATTTTTGAAAACAAACTCTCTACTCACTGTTTTGTTTTGCATTATGAACAGCTACGAGTCTCGGTATTCTCTTGACAAACGAAAGCATAAGAACTGTGGAAACTTCAACGCTAGATGTCGCGTGACCTTGCAGAAGCGGAAACAATATGATTCACGACTGGAGGGCATTGCCGACTCTTATAAGGCCTCGGTTGGGTACAACGGGTTGATAAGAAAGTCACTCAATTTAATGACCTAACATCGATCAGTTGGAAATTTAAATGGGAAACCTTAATTTCACATAAATGTGGTCAAAATAAAAGTTTTTTAGTATTTAATGAAGATTTAAACCATGTGTATAACTTAGACTTAGTATGGACTAGTTTGCAGTTGGAACATATTTTAGACCAGCGTTATAACCTGCAGTACCAAATTGTCACCTTTCTCACTAGAGAGGACTAAAATTCCACCGTCATAACCATAGACATTACATAGACTGGGCGCACGCCTTACTGCGGCTAACAACTTGACGCCATATTGGAAACTGCTTTCAGTCACGTGGCATAGGAAAAAACAAACGGAGCGAATTGTTCTTTTCTAAGTGCATAATCTAACACATAAAGATGTGGAAGAGCTTGAACATTTCAAGAAACAGAAAAACATGTGATATAGCACTTACATACATTTCTAAGAGGTATTCAGTCGATGTGGAAAATATCAGAAGATAGCAACCATTGGCAGACTGAGATGTCAGAGTCCGGCCTGTAGGGCTGCGAACGATTTAGTACTTTCAAGAGAAACCAGTAAGATAGCGAACACTTATCATTAAATTCGTGTCGCTCGAAGCAATACAATATATTCAGGAGTATACAGGGACGTGCCATTCACTCGGGTTGTACGTACTTTCGCCCCAGGTATACGCCGTCTCGGTTTTGATTGGGTGCGCAATTCTGTCGTATGTTTGATATTTTTGTTACTACGCACTAGTCACAAAACAAAGGCCTCGTAAGCAAGTAGTGCAAATTTGCATAATTTCCAATGTGAACTTTGAAACAAGTACAGATTGTGGATTTGCTTGTTTTGCTACAACAGAAAAAAATATCTGACTTTGGAATACATATCAAGAAATGAGTTCTTAAAGCAGTATACATTTCAATAAAGGGGTTATTCTGTGAAAAGGCCAGCCTAGAGACAAAAATTCAAAATTGCAACTAGAATAACATCTATGGTCTCATCTGAAAGCCTAGTCTCTTTAGTTTCATGACCCATATTTGAATTTCCTATAACTTTCAATTTGTTTCCTAAACGTACCCAATTTTGGAGGTCATTTGACCCTAAAAATTACCCTGATTTTTAAAAGTGTTGCTAATTATTGTCAAAAATAATCTAATTACGGGAATTTTACAATATTATCAAATTTGGGCAAAAACATTAAGCCTAAACTTTCTAAAAATATCATTTCACCCGTAGCACATCGTTGACCTCTTGGGGTATAAGGACAACTCTTGAATATCATGGTGTCGTACGTCTGTCACACCCATGACATTACAACTTTTTAGCCGATAAATACAACCTTAAATCTTGTTTTGACTTTCCAAGCACGCAGAAGACAAGATTTGTCTCACACTTAAGAGCCTAAGAGTATTTAATATTACAAAAACATCTATAAATTAAACAAATTGCTACGGACTTAAACTTGCACTTTCTCAGTATCAAAAGTATTCGCTGAAAGGTTGCACTCTACAGTGTCATCTAGTGGTTATGCTTATTAGAATTAAACTTATCAAAATTAAATAGTTGGATCAGGTTATAAAATGTAAATAAAAGATGTTATTTTTTTAATTAAGCATTTTTTGTCGCTGCCCGTGTTGGTAAAGATATCCTTAGTTTTTGGAACACTGCAAAAAGTGTTCAAATAAGTCGATGCTGTCAACTGCACCATGCTGGTTCATACTTTGTTATAAGAAGATACTGAAATCCTGTTACTAATACATTTAAAACATCAACTTTATTAATAACATGGGCATCTATCAAAACTATCAGTGACATGGTCCGACAATAATTTTGTACAATCTTAGGCCAAGTCCTATTTTAAAAGACAAATTATTTCAATGATGATTAGTAATGCTTTAAACTTTATTTTACATTTTATATTTGGCATAGTCACGTTTACTTACAAGTTTCGAATTTGTATTCTACTTAACGCATAAAAAAGTTTTCCCGATTACCAGCAAGAGTCATATACAAAATAATTGACTCTCTCATCACCATCTATATCGCTTACCGTTTTCGAAGAAAAGTGATTATTTTAGGAGGTTGTTTTAATATCCACATTCCCAGCATAGGCATAGCCGAGGTAATGATTTCGTGCAAAAGCTCAATCGTTGCATTTTGATTAAAATCATTGAATGAGTATCAGGAGACCAATATAGCTCAAATACTGAAGTTTGAAGTATTACAAAGTAGTATTTTAGCCACAACAAACAATTTAATACTAGAAATGCAAAGCGTACGTCAAGTCAGGTACGTCCGTCACACTCATTCTCTTTGCGTCGAGTTGTCTGGTAAAAATTTCTTAGAAGATATCATCAAAAAATTAATGTGTTGTACTTTACAAACATTCCAGTACATCATAATATAGAACAAAAAATTGTAAGTTTATGCAACTGGCAGAAAATTGTCTAATTTATCTGCATGTTGTCCCACCACACAAAAGACCATGCTCGGCAGTTAACAAAGGAGCTAAGTATTATCACACGCACACAACCACTGTACAGAACAGAAGAACGCCCTAATTAACTTTAAAAACCTGTTAATTATTTATATAACCCCAATGAGGTCATTTTTCACAGTAGTTCACATTAAATTTAGACCCCATTAAAAGCGACCCATCTCATAATTTAAATTTACCAAGTTACTCGGGGTCATTGCTCAACACTCATTGAAAAGGCTTATTGGGGCACCACGAAAGTATGTCCTGAATGAGCGGCACGTCTCCTGGATATAATGTATTAATTTGCATCGAGCGACACGAATTAAATGTTAAATTTGCGCGATCTTACTGGTTTCTCTTGAAAAAACGAAAAAAATAAAACGCTCGCAGTGGATTGACACGCGAGCAGCCGCTCAGGCCACTAGAGAATCTGCCACTAATAGTTTGATATTTTCCCTATTGACTGGTTAACTCTTAAAAAACACATGTTAGTGCTACATCACATGTTTTTGTATGTTTTTGGAAAAAAATCACACTCTTCGGCTTCTTTATTTGTTAGATATCGCGCTTTGAAAAGGACAATTTAAACCGTGTGTTTACACGGCAATTGACCTATCGCTAGGATTATGACGGACGGCTTAATTAACCAATCAGAACGCAGCATTCTTGGCACACCTTCGTCTGCGTTTCCAAGCCGCCATTTTACTCGACAAACCACACGTAGTCGAGTAAAACTTACTTCGGTATATAGCTCAAGAAATTATCCGCTAAGAATGGGGAAACGGTGTTGATATGGCGTGTGCAGCACCGCCAGCCGTTGTGCCGCTCCAGAATAATATCCTGTCATTTTTTTGGCATGTCCTAAGCCGAAAAATGATGTTGAAAAGCGTAAACTATGGATCAAACTATACGGCCACACGAGCAGCTGAACTTAGCAATGTTGCTTGATAACTCGAAGGCTATAATAAACACAAATATATTAGTTCCAAGATACGCACTTTCAGGTTGGTGGCTATGGTGCAGGGTTATCTCAGATTTTGACTCCCGAGTTTCCTACGTCTGGCCGCCTTTGTCTCGGCACCTTCTGGATCTCAGCACTCTAGCGGAAATTGTTGTTTTCAAGGACATTTCTATTTTATTTTTTTTAAATTTATTTCAACCTAATGGACATTATTTTGTTTCGTATCAGAGGTACATTTTTGTTATTCATATACCGTACGCTAGCGTTCAACTGAACTTTTTCTCCCGGTCAAAATTTAAATATTCGATCGGCACAGGGAAGGGCACTGGATTACTGCCTTGGTCGAGCTGTTGTCACTAAAAATAAACTGTTGAATTACTTTTTAACGTGTACCTCTATTATACACTATGTCTGTAGAGTTAGAGGGAGCTCATTTTGAAGTTGTTCAAACATGATACTTAGATTTATGAAGCTTTAAAAAAGAATTTGAGTTATTTTTTGTAAATTCCCTATTTTTAGAACTACCACACCAGACTTGTAATCTTTTGTAACCATACTACGACTTGGTGATCATGCTACCTTCAAAATTAAATGAAAGCTGCCTTTATGGAATGAAACTACAAAAAATGCCAAGTTCATAAGAAGGTACGCCTATTTGTCTTAGTGGTGCAAACGGACAATTCCATAGGCGGATTTAGGGGNGGGGGGGGGGGGGGGCAGGGGCTCGAGCCCACCCCCTTGGCTGCCGCAAGCAAAAAGAAACAGGAAGAGCGTGAGAAAATATTGAGTCCAGTAACTACGACCGGTAGCGGTAGATGGGGGGCTCAGACCCCAGATCGCGGCGGAATCGTGTTCCTGTTTTTTTTAGTGCATCCATAGATTTTCTGAACAGAAGGTTCAAAGGTCTACATCCCTGGACCCTGCAACTTTCGGGCCGCCTGTGCACATACAATCGCACTTCTCAATTAGTCGAGGCAACATATGTTGGGGCCCCCCTTTGGTATCCTAGATCCGCAACTGAATTCCAGACATAAATTTGACTTAGACACAGTCCTAGACCTACCGGAGCTAACTGTTTGCCTAGGACCAGATGAGTGTGTACCTGAGCTATGAACCTGAATTTTTTATCAAAATATTTCGTTACAAGGTCAGAAACGCGTAAACAGTGCTATCGAGTCGACCTGGTCAGAGACTATATAGTGCATGTCTTGTTTATAATCTATGACCTACTTTACTTCAGGAGTCCCACCAGTTGTGACCTACTTTTCATTTGGCGAAATTTAGCAGACGACAGAATAAAAATACCGGTGAATCTTCACTGATTTTAATCGAAAGGTCTTGAAATCTATGGAATCGTACAGATAATTCGACTTTGAGGTACATACCAACTTTACATGAACATATCGTATCAGTGGCCTTGTCATTTGTCTGGTGAAGGTGGCCCAGAGGCCGAGGGGTTCTTCGGATTTTCCCTGGCTCCTCGAGCACTTATTGTTTCATCGTCACCGTTACAAATTCCAATATCATGAACGTACGATTCTCTGTTGAAAAGCATCGCCTCTTGTCTCTGTTGAAGAGTTTTCAAATAGTGCAAAAACACTCATCGATTCCACCAGGAACGTCGTTTAGCGACAGCGTATTTGCCTCTGACATCTAGGTCGATTGTCGGGTATCACGTGACTTTTCGTATAGGGGCGGAGCTTGCGGTAGGTCAATTAGCCGTGTCACGTAACTAGTAGCACCATAGATTATAGACAACAGATTCGCAACTCCGGCATATTCTTACGAGCTGAGTTGAACTCTCCTGACCTATCTGCTGCAGTTTCCGGTCAGTTTTAATTTGACGAGAAATACCTGCATCTACTTTCCAAAACAGCGAAAAAAAAACATTAATTTATATTAATTTCGGTATTGAAACGATTTTCATAGTCTTTCAATAGTAAAAGTGTTGGTATTGTGAGTACTTTTGGCAATGCTACTGGTAATTAATTTCAAAATTCAAACTTCGGTTCCGACCCTTTATGTCGTCTGCTTGCCCAATAGCAGCATAGTTATCGGACAGTTTTTGATTTACGGTTCACATAGGCCTACTGAGAAAACTACGAAAGCGTGTTGATAAATCAACATTCTCAAGTGAGCAGTTCTTCTGGGAAGTGTTGAGTGGCCCTTAAAAGGGCCGTTGGTTGTAGGTATAGCGTGAAATGGTTCTTAAAAGAACCGTTGAATAATTCAACATAAATCACACAGTATACCATGCTCACTCAAGTACTGAAGGTCCTCTTCATTCAAGTTTTCATCTGGAAAGGTTGGATGAAAACAGAGGAGATGACAATATCGATGACAGTTGTAACACCTTACTTAGATAGATATCACCGTTCACCAACGTTGTCACGAACCCTGCATCGTTCAGTTCTTGTTCCTGTATCCACAAATAATCCTGAACTGTAGGAAAAAAATGACAAACAACACAACGAATCAAATTTCGAAAATCATCGCCTTCGTACGATTCCGTGTTGCTGTCACCAGACTGATGTTCTTCTCCAACGTCCATCGTAAAAAATCGACGTTGCAAGTGATGGAAACTTGTCTACGCTCTCGTCCTTTGTTTCTAACCTTTAACCCATTTTTTAATAAAGGGGTGTACTGTTTTTGGCTCATGTTGATAGTGCATAATCTATGATTTTACAATGTATTAATAGTGTTAAATGCATATATATGAACTGGTCTCATTGAGGTGCACAGCAAATAAATTAACTATAACAAATTAAAGTTTTGAAAATATAAAGAGCAGTAACAGACTCCCTAAAAATTAGGCTTGTTTTCGAAAGGTTTGCGCCATTGGTGATCCGATTGGTTCAATCGCTTGCGGCGGGAAAATTGATAGACCCAGTTATTGTGCGCGTGTACACTGTATCAATGCTTTGTATCTTATTCTTATTTGTCTAATCTGTTGATACAGTAAATTTCCTTATTTATGCCCATCCTGATTTAACCCCGACTTGAGCTCCTTGGGTTTTACCATATTGGGGCTGTCCAGGGACTCACGTGCATGCGCGCACCCAGTCTTCAAAATGGGGGGCTCGAATTCCTGACGTTATGGACCTGTTGTTAACAAGAGAGCGGGCAGACCTTTTTGCCCACTTCGCCAAGGGGGGGGGCTCGAACCCCCCCTCTGAGTGCGCGCATGACGTGGTGCTTACTCGAATGAGTTTCATTTTAGCGGCTATTTCCAATTGTGTAGGTGAAGTAAATTAACAAAGTGGATGATTATCATCACCGGTATTTCATCATTAGTATTTTTGTCGGCCTCTCAAGTTTTCCGTGGCTAGGCAGTGGCAGATCTACGATTTCAGTAAGGGGGGGTTTAGGATTCGAAAGAATCCGAGGCGCGTAGCGCCGAGGAGAAGGAAGGTCGCGAGAGGGTTTCCCTCCTCCCGTGTAAGATTTTTGGGGATTTTTAGTAGCTAAATTCGTTTTTCTGGCGATTTTTTTTCCAGTTTTTATTTTTTATCCTGTCCCGAGGGTGGGCTTAAACCCCCTGAACCCCCCCTGTAGATCCGCCTTTGTTAGGGATTGTCACATCTGTAAGGTAGACGTGTTTCAGTGAACCTCCATGTTTGTGGCGTTATTTATACCTGACCAAACTTTGAAAAAGAAGCCCGCGTTTAAACCAGGAGCTGCATTGGGTGCAATTTGTATAGACGTTTCATGCGCGCACCCAGCCTCTAATACGGGGGCTCGAATCTCTGGCAAAGTGGACCTTTTGCTAACAAAAAGCGTGAGAACTAAAATAAAAAACGGGGTACTGCCGTATTGTGGACTTTCGTCTCTTTCTCTTGGACTTTTCCCCTGGGTGCGCGCATGCGTTTGTCTACGTTGCTTGTTTTCATAAAGGTGGGCCTGTCTGTAGCCAACTACGGTAAATTCATAAAAGGTCACGTGCAGTGCAACTCAAGTTCAAATTAAAAATCCGAACTTTCAAACCGTTTGATCTGAGTTGACATCTCAAATCAAAATTATGAAAATGCCACATAAAAGTATGAAATTGAAAATTAGGCACACGTCAGCTTCACGTCCCTACCACCCCCTTTATCTTGCTTGCTACCTCTTAGGGTTCATTTCCCTTGCTTCCGAGGTTTTTCGTTATTCTGGTATTTTCATAGACTGCAGCGTACTTTGCTAAGATGGTTCAAGTTTTGTGCGGCATACAGTCGACATAAATAATTGAGTATGTAGCCTGCTGTTGAATTGCGGGATAGATTTTGACAGGTCCAGGTATTTATTTCTGAAGTATTAATGTAATCTTTATTTACAGGTATGTTAAAGGTTTTACTAGCGTCCTATTTATTTGTACACGAATGTGAATTTGTTGAAATCGCTGATCCAAATCCTGGCCTAATGTGCGCATTATGCTGAGACCAACCGTCTGATCAGGGCCACCGAAGAGTAATTTGGTTAATTCGCTCACTAGACTATGGCTGAAGGTCCTCGTAAGGACAAGAGTTCACCAGTCACTACCATTGGAAGAAATTTAGCGGACATTTTTCGTCAAAAAGTTTACCAGATAGTTTTCATCAATTTCAAAACGGAGAAAAGAAAAATGGATTTGTGAAGACAGGATTAAGTAGTAGGCCTACCAGAGCCTCTTAAAAAACACCCATCTTCGAAGTGACGTGAACAAATGTACAAGTTTTTTTTGGAAGAACAACTTCCATTCACGTCGACGCGAGAACATAACTTTTTCTCCCACAGCGGATTTTGGGGTCTCCGTACACTATGGAAGCTAACGCCTCTGCATTTCGCCTGCGTAGCCGAACAACCGGCCACACAGCAGCCGACCATGATTAGCAGATGACGTACTTGCCGGAAATTACACCAGATAATTTAGCCAGGTGTCGCCAGTGAATAATGACGTAAAGGCTTGTGCGCAAGCTCACAGATTTCGTCCATTGAAAGTATACGGAGTTGGCGGTCCATGTACTATAGTCTATGGTAGCACTCTCCACTATGTCGTTGTCAGCTGCAGCAGCACGTGCGCCTGGTCTACAGAATTAAGATGTCTATGGTCCAAGCAGACGCAGACGATAATTCTGAGGAGCGTGCAGTAATCATAGTGTCTTGCTAATAAGCAACATTACGCAACACTATGTCGCCGCGTGTTTTCGACGGAACCACGTGGTTTTGGATGAATTTCTCGCAGCGAGACAATTACTGAACGGTCCCCATAAACATCATGTGACGAATATCCGGCATTCCCTAACTGAACTGCTACTGCTCAATAAACGAAAAATTTCGTTCAGAGTGAGTATAATTTCCGAACAGAACTTTCAATTCAACTTGCCCATCCATGGGCGGCACAGCACTGAGGAAAGTGGGGGGGGGGTGGTTATGGCCACCCAGCCCCCCTGTGGTGCACCACCCATAGACCGTAGTCGGCACAGCACTGGAAAAAGTGGGGGGCTATAGCCCTCCATACCCCTATGGTGCGCCGCCCAAGCCATCGGGCACAAACTTGAGGTTTCACTTGTCCGGGTGTTGAAGATTACCTGCTCAATGTCGGCACAAAAGCGGTCTCCTTTACGACGGGTGGATTCGATGTAAACAGAGTATTTGTTAAGACTGCTATCCCCTGTATCCACTTGCGCACTGCATGCATTTGAAAAACGTCAGAAACGCAGATAAGGTACAAAGTTAGGGTGATATGTTCCACACCCACTGCCAAGTAAAATTAACAAATATACTATGCAGAAATCAAATGTACATGTACCTTTTAAGGCCAAAAATCAAAATTTCTAGTACCCTGGCTAATACCCTGGACGAAAGAACTCCGCACTAAAGTGGAGCGGGAAGATAAATTAGGGCGGTCGAGCAATATAGTTCGGACCAAACCTGTGGCGCTTACGTAATGGGACCGACTTTGGTACGTTCACTAGTCCGGTCTTTTCGAAACTTTAGTACCGTATCAAATTTAGAGCCCTCTAAATGACGTTCCGCATTGAGTCTAAAATGCTTGTGGTAGAGAAAAAATGTAAGTCCACCGTACTAAGTCCGTAAATAAATGCGCAGAGGAGTTTCAAATGTGGCAATCCTTAGTTTTTTTCATTATTGATTACATTATCCCACACAATCAAAATATCATAATGGGAATGGTATAACATGAGACTCATGTTTTGATAATGGATATTTATTTTCGCTATACCACAAAATCAGCAGGGAAATATGTAGAATATTCACAAACGAGAATTAGACCAAGCCATATTACTCACAGCCGAGCCATTGCAAAATCCGTCAATTTACTTTCACAAATCACAAAATATCTTCAAAATTATAACACAGAACCATGTGGTCTACACTACACTGTGATATATATTTATTGAAGGATACACAAAACATACAAAGAAATAATAACAAACCCAGAAACCGCGAAGCATTATATCTGGGTTGTAAATTCATAAATGAAACTTATATACATGGAGGTATATACAATTAAGTAGTATCTAAAATAAGTATTCCAATACTTAGACATGCTATTACAGATATGTAAAAACAAAATTATGTACAGATTCATGTAGGGAAATCATATGCAACAATATTGATAAACGGTACATAAAAATTTGCTAACGTTGCTTAGGAGGAATTCGTTGAGAACGAAGTCAAGGTTAGGACTACCATTCAGTAATAATGTAACTCTAGTACGGATATTATTACACGAATTGAGAGCGTTAACAATTGATTGGTTATCATTGAGTGCGGAGAGTGAGTCTCTCAGGGATTCGATGAGCGGACATTTGAAGAAAATGTGAGGATAAGATTGACGGTCACCACATTTAGTTTGGAGAGACATTACTAAAGTTGTGCCTGAACCTGTCAGAGTTGAGGAAAAGACCACATCTTGATCTGTACAATGCTATTTTGTTATCGCGGGTAGGGGAGAATTGAGTAAAGGGTGTTGAGTTATCAAAATTATGAAAAACGGTTCTAAATTATTTTTTATACTCGTAAAAGAGTTGCTTTCCTTAACAGAGACTGGAAGAGAATTCCAGTTGTTGATGCACATTATGACTGTAGACCTTCTGAATGCCTGACTGAACGACGGAGGAATTGCATATGGGGTGGAGGATCTCAAATCACTACGATGGCCTTGTCTAGTATATAGATCAAATATTTTTTGACAGACACGTTGTTGACATTGTTTATTACCTTGAAAGTAAACGTGGTCATGTGAAGATTGCGTCGAGTAGACAGTTTGGGCCACTTGAGACCACTCAAAACCTTAACACTATTGGATCCCCTGTAAGCCCCGGTTATGAGTAAGGCGGCTTGATATTGTAACTTCTCCAAATGTTGGAGTGCACCCGTATTGGCAGACTGATATATAATATCACAATAATCAATGTGTGGAAGTACAAAGGATTTGAACAAAACTTCTAAATGTGTAGAATTCAGATGACGAGAGACAAGCTCAAGTGGGTTTATTAGTTCCTGAGTTTTTTGTACGAGCTCCCGAACGTGAGGGGTGAATGAGAGTTTTTCATCTAACAGCATACCCAGATGTCTGTGCGACTGTTTTCTAGGAATGATTTCCTCATGTGGTCTAAATCACCAACATCAGATGGGAAGGGTACACAGTGGAATTTGTATGCTCTCATATCTAAGCAGCATAATGTGCTCTCATAATTCCTGAAGAAAAAAATCACAAATGTGCTGGGTAAGAACACTTGCCCAAAGCTCACAGCTGCAACTTGTCATAGGCATGTGATATCACCCACAACACTGATTGAGATAATTGGCAAGGGTAACAAAAATAAGCGGCATCTTTTAATAAATATTTGATGAGTATTGGCCGTCAATATTTTGACTGGCAACGTTTAATGATGTCTATTTTGGAGTCGTAGCAATAAGAATAACAATAACCACCGAGGAAAATAGAACCACCAGCGGAAACCCATTTTTACGTAGTGAGTAAAAAAATTCATACTGTTCCGTGACCAAGGTTAGTTCTTGTAGCATACTTTTAGAGATTTTACTCCCTAGAGGCATTTTGCCTTGAATTAAAACTTAATGTACAACATGTTGCTCTGTACTCCATTGAAGAAGACAAACCTGAATAAAATACAAATAAACGAAGCCTATCTGTAGAGCTCAGTGCTCGGTTGCATGAAACAGTCCCAAATAGGGACTCGTCTAAGTTCTCTAATCCTACAGTGCATTTGTGGGCTTGTGTAAACCCTGAATGTCCTATCCCATTCTGTTTTGGTATCATATTTTTGGCTTTGATACAAATCGAGAGTGAGCTCTAGATTGCATTCTCAATATTATTGGAAATAAATAGGGATCTTTTCGTGCAACGCACCCAATTTAAGGACTCAGTCCCTAATTTCTTTAATTTTTTACTTTATGATTTATATTTTCTAAATAGCAAAGATATTTCGAAGATTTTTCTTCTCATGCAAACCATCTAGTTCTAGATCTAACCATGACAGATTCAATTTTTATTATTTAATTCTTCTAACTTACTCTTGAATGTTTCTAACCTAGGAAGGTATTGTTCAGCATTACTTGGTTCCATTGCCAATTTTCCGTCAACTTCCGCGATGTTTGCCCGAAAAGTTTTCTCTCTCTGAATATCATGGTGTTTAATAGCAGACGAAAACTGTGTTATTCAACCTCTCAGTTGAAGTAAATTCTTTCCCATAATAATTGATCATATGTGATCAATTGAAGATGTTCATTCGGGCAACGAGAAGTAATCTCTCTTGAGTACGGACTGACTGCATACATGTATGTATTTTATTTCATGTAATTATTTCCGACTGGGCCCACATGAAAATCAGTGTATTCACCCCCAGTCTTTTGAAGAAGTTTAAAAATGTAAATATTTTCAATATTCGTTTTTTATCGCTTTGAAAAAATCTTGATTAGGCAACAATGAAATATTAAATTTCCAGTAACCTTCCCACTTTTTTTTCTTCAGAAATACAAACTTTAAGTAACACCGCGGCGTGATCTGAATCCCGTTCCAACAAAACTGACAAAGGCAAATCTTAAAAGTTTAGTAAATTTTAAAAGAAAAGTTAAAATTGTCTCAAAACAAATTCAAGAAAGAGATCTTAGGTTTGGCTAAAGTGTTTTGTCTTAATTTTGGCTAACCTACCGAATGTGGAAGTTTCAAAAACTGCAAGACAGATCTTTAGCTTAAGTCAAAAATGAACTTAAGTCAGTTTCTTGGAATAGGCCCCTGATCTATAGGCTTGAAAAATAGAAGAGTGTGAAAACTGGAGAAAAGTCAACCGCAGCAAGGAAAAATCCAATCTACCCATGTTCACAGGGTGTTTTTAAACCACGCGAAACTATTTTCGTCTTGGTGAAATACTCGCCTAATATCATACAATTTGTTTTCTTTTATAACCTCTAAAATATTTTCGCGTGCATTTGGATTGTTAATATTTCAATAGTTAAACGCGACTTTTGAGCTATCGATTATCATACTCCAGTCCCTATACATTAGAAAAGCATCGTTTTCAAAATCAATTTCATTGTGTTTGAGAAAACTAGGTTCGTCATGGTTTGAACGGTATATTTTAATCAGTGCAAATTTAAAATACTTATTGACAGTAATGTCTAAAACTAGATAACTATCCGCTTAGGCAATAATCTGACGATGGAAAATATACTGAAAATTATTATTAAACGATATATCAACTCCTCTAATATTTGACATCAAAACCCCATTTGTTTCTGAAAGAATTTTCAAGACTTGGTTTTGACATGTATATCTTGTAAACAAATGATTCTGAAATTGTCTTTTCTCTTCATTTTGTCTGCGTGACCTCTACAGTTAAGTAAGAGAATGTTTATATAGTAAGAAATTTTACTCTAGAAAAGTTGCAATATTTCCTTAATATATGTATTGACCTATTCCTATCCAAATAAAGTAATAGGTAACCCAAATCCAATATGTTGGCTGACATCTGTCATTCAAACAACATGATCAAGCACATTTGCGCACAACACAACATTTATCATTGGGCTCAAATTCATGAACCCATGATGTCACCAGTTAGTTGAACAGGTCAAGCACTCAATTTTGCATATGTTTATTACATTACAATGGTTAACAATAAAGGCAAGTTCATAAACCCCAGCCCATAGTGATGTCAATACTAATGACCCATTATACTGTACACACGTTACATAATAAGCTTTGTCATGATGGTACATTTACGTAAAGAAGTAAAGTTTAACGTAAGCAGAACCGGGGTGGCGCAGCACTGAAAAAAGTGGGGGGCTATGACCCCCAGCCCCCCTGTGGTGCATCGCCCATAGACCATGAGCAGCGTAGCACTGAAAAAAGTGTGGGCTATAGTTCTCCAGCCCCCTATGGTGTGCCGCCCATGCAGAACAATTATCCACTTCAGCTGACATTGCTAAAAAGAAATCACGGGGCATGTATGTAACTCATAATCTGCAGCCAGGCAACTGCACCACGACAAGCTAGTGTAGTCATGGAACCCAACACCAGGTGGCACTGTGTTTTGACCAGAAAATCTGAATAGAAAGATTCATGCTAGAAACGTTAAATATTTTTTTGACTTGGTATTTCGCAATAGTTGTCTGTAGCTTGTAAAATTGACGTGGTCGCCCACCTACGGTGGCCCAAAGATGACATGGAACGTTTCTTCTTCAATTATCTCAGGATCTCGAGATCCTGACTTAATTATCTCGACCCTTTCAACATTGTCTGTTTTCAAATGTCCTCTGGTCTCATCCGCATGGGGACTCCCAAATATATTTCTAAAATGCAATACGATTTAGGTTCAGTACTTTCGTTACGCTTTTTACAATCATCTTCGTGGCACCTAACGTCAGTTTCCCCGACACTAGATAATTCCAAACCCGCATGAAGGGGTGGAGGGCTTGCATTTGATTATTTCACTTTGTCTGTTTTTTAATGTTGATACAAATATTTCACATAGTCGTCGAAGCAATATCTAACCCAAACTGCAACAATAAATAAAACAAATACAGCGATATTATCAAACGTATGCTTTCGACCCCTTCACATAAGTTTGGAACGATCTGTTGACACTTAAAGACGGGACGGCTCCAACTACGTGTCAGGCATCTAATTGCAGGGGTACTCTATCTATAAACCAATCTCTTGCTTCCTATGTAAAGTAAGCAGGTAAGCCACTAACTTGGATCCTAGTGTTGTTTTACAACTTCACACAACTTATTTTTTGTTATTTTTCCCAAGGAATGCATTTTCTGATAATTTTTATCCGAATTAAATTCGAGAATTCCTGTTCATATTCCGGTTTATTTAATAATATTTTTTAAATACTCCCAATAATGCGTCTTTGTACTTACAAAATTATAAAGATATAAAGTCTATGCTTGGTTGTTACTTGTTTGGTGTGACTGAGTAAAAGACCTGTTCATTTATTTCATAGAATTCTCGTACTTTTGTTGTAATTCAAAGTCTCTATGAATTATGTTGTGGGATGTATGTTTGCTATTTAACGCAGGAACCTTTATGCAACCGCGCTGGGAGATCTGCAGTGACAGATCTTCGTTTCCAGTAAGAAGGGGGGGGGGGGGGGTTAGGATTTGCGTGAATCCGAGGCGCGTAGAGCTGAGCGGAGGGAAGGTGGGGAAGGTGTTTTCCTCCACCTGTGTAACATTTTTTTGTTTTTCGTTTTTAGTACCTGAGTTCGTTTTCCTGGCGACATTTTGTTTAACTTTTATGTTTGATTCAATCCTGAGGGGAGAGAGGCTTGAACCCCTTGAACCCCCCCCGTAGATTCGCCTCTGTTTTGTTTCAT
Source organism: Phoronis australis (assembly GCA_002633005.1). Taxonomy (NCBI): domain Eukaryota; kingdom Metazoa; phylum Phoronida; family Phoronidae; genus Phoronis; species Phoronis australis. The sequence goes on along the minus strand of NMRA01000127.1, from coordinate 208,433 downwards.
GAAAAGAGAATGAAATCATGACAGAAATTTGGTATTAAGTTCCCATTTTACAATTATAATGGTTTAGAAAATTAATTAAAAGCGCATCACAGTTGCAATAAATAAATGAATTCGCCCCTCAGTCGTACACCTTCTACGTGCGGATCAAACAGAGTTTAGTACACTATATGGCCAAAATCAAAAGCTGGGTTTTGACAGACTTGATTTACACTGGGGTTAGAAATGAGATGTACTCACTACTTAAATATAATTTAGAACGACAATGTGAAAGACAACAATGATTGATCTTCACTTCTGGTACCAGGGCCACCGCACAGTTGGAGGGAAAGGTGTCTTTACCAAACTAGAGAGGAAAGAAAATCTCCCCTCCCTATTTATCCCCCAATTTCACCATTCTCCCCTCGGTCATCACCATGTTCCTCCTCATCTTACACAATGCATAGAGCAAATCGCCCATCTACCCATGGGGCTTTGACTTGGAATGGGTTCCTTTAGCAATTTTGTTCACACAAGGTTGTTGAATTCAAGTCAAATGAAAATCGTGGATGGTACCAATACGCCATCCGCATCCATTGTTCAAAAAACGGTGAGGAAATAGTTTCCTTGTCATTGCAGCAAGAATGTGTATACTATGCTCGTGTTATTTCTTAGTAAATGTGCAGTACTAATATGTACCATGTCTTAAATGAGAATGCTACCCAAAAAACAACCTATTTTGTTTCATTTTATATCGAGTAGTTCCATTCGATAACAGCAAATTCAGTGATTTTACCTGACACCTAACGGCAGACGGAGGTGTTGAAATTAACCAATGACGTAATCGGTTCGAACACATCTGTTCAGTCGTTCACAACACGTTCTTTGATGTCAACTTTTCGCATGAATTCATCGTTTTACGCCAATAAATCATCAAAATTCGATGTAAACCCCTTGCAAATACTTCGAGTTCTTCAATAAGCTTGTTGTTTTATTTCATTGTTACGGATTTACAGGTATTTGAACGTATCGGTAGGCCAACTACCATGGTCGATTGTGGAAGTTTCAGTGGGTCTGTTTGGTGAGAAATTCGAATCATTCTTCCCTGAAATGCAGACATGGGAACATAGCTGTGTGTTGTACTTGTAGACTTGCTATTTTTTCAATTCTAAACACACAAAACGATTGTTACTCTCCGCCAGTGGCTCGGAACCCCATCAGGCCCGGCGTCGCGCCGTCGGGACTGGACATCACAGATATAAACCAGCTTAAGTTTGAAACTAAATCTCCAGTCATGAAAAGATTATAATAGTCAGCCAAAAAATGTGCACATAATTATTTAGGTGAATTAACCACGAAACTGAAAATCTGAAAGTCAGGTTCCCCTACCACAGAACCGTCAGGGCAAAGGTTGTACAGTGAAAATGATTTGAATGATGTATTTGTATATCTAAATTAAGATTCCCCTAACATGTGACCATGGCATATATAATCGAGTTATTGTTTCTCAACAGCTTTCTGTCATCAAGCTCTGAATTAGCATTCGCTCATACGGCCTCGGTGCCCGGACAATTACCATTATTACATCTAAAGCCGGTGACGCAGTGGTTTATTCATTGCAGGCTTCTCAAAGCATTTGCACTCACGAATACTCCAAAGACAACACAAATTGCATCTAATGTTCCACTTTTATATACATGGGTGGTGCAGCACTGAAAAAAGTGGGGGCCTAAACTCGCCTCGCCCACCCCTGTGATGCACCGCCTATAGACCATGTGCGGCGTAGCAATGAAAAAAATGGGGGCCACAGTCCCCTCCCCGAGCCTCCTATGGCGCGCCGCCCATGATATAAGCATTGCGTAGGGTGAGAATAATTTATTTTGAAACAAAACCCAGAATAAAAAACGTCTACATGTCAACTCGCTCGGTGCCAATCCCGACTTAGTCCGCGAGAGCTCATCCGACGAAAACTTCACAGGTCGGATCGTTAGGTTTCACAGGCTATCATTTCGAACCGGAATACACCGATTAAGAATTACTAAAGAGGCGCCGTGAACATGCACCGGCTACGAACGTACGGATAGCTCTTTGGTATGCCAGAATTCGTCAGAGAAATCACTGTAGACGAAATACCGGCCACAGACACGGAGATGTTTGACGACCTCATACCTGCTATTAACTTTTCATTCTTCACTACCGCGAGCCACTTCCTAAGCATTTCGGGCTCCCGAGGGAGTCAGAAAAACGATATTCTCGATTTATTCGCAGCTTCATAGTTCGAACAAGCGGGAACGATGCACCGCAATATAGCAGCATGGCACACTGCAGATGAATCACTGATGTTGCGTCTTTTCTCACCTTCCTCACAGCTTAACGCGACACCTCTCGGCAAGGTGAGGTCGACCGTATAAGATGCGATGTGGATATAGACCGACTAAGATGGTAAAAAAACTAATTAAATCGGTTGGCATTCTACTTTAAAGTCTGTGGACTTGTGATTGTATTATACTGCTCTTGTAAAAATAAAAGCAAAATAAGAAAAATAGGTGTTTCATGTAATCTCTAGAGCTTTTTTAAATGTGAAGTTAACGACACCTAACGGGCCAGTCAATTCACGTGACTTTCCAAAGTTGTGACTGGAATAAGGCTACTCGGGATCCTGATAGGATGACTACCGACTAGACGACTTGTAATGCACACTGTCTACTGATTTCACCATCTTTTGCTACATTACTATATACCCTTGAAACCTCAACCAAAATTTCTGATTTTTATTCTGTTGTTTTAGCTAAGGGAAGAGAACAATGGCCGAAAACGCAACACCCACTCGAGAAATGGCAACCCAAAACCAAACGAACAACCACAGCGTTACACCATGGTCAACTATAGCGGAAAGTAACACAGGTGCAATCTTTGAAACGACAACTGACAACGGGATTCAAACAACAGAGTTCTTTCTACTGACCTCCACGACTCGGGATTTTCAACATGTGACAGTTTTCAATGGTTCAGAGTACAGTAACTCCATGCAGAATTTGTCTGATGTGAATTCCACAATGAACCAGTGGTCATTCGATTTCTTTAACGGCACCGCCCTAAACTGCACTAACGAAACAATAAATGCCTCTTTTGATCGAGACGACCACACCAGGGCATTGTTATCCTCTTACGATCTCTACTGGGTCGCGTTCAACTTGCAGAACTTCAAAGACTATTTTCTCCCAGCCTTAGCCTTTCTAGGAAATCTTTTGTCCTTCTTGGTTATGCGCAAACGAATTCGTAAAAACTCGTCATGTTTTTATATGGCTATGCTGGCCATCTTTGATACAACATTCATGATGTCGAAGACACTTGGTTTGACGATGGACCAATATGACCAGACTTGGTTCATCAATGAAGCTGGTTGTCGAATCAACAACTTCATCATATCCTTTGCTGCTTACATGTCGGTGTGGACGGTTTTGGCTATGACGTGCGAACGCTGCATCGTTGTGGCTTTTCCACTTAAAGCTTCATCCATTTGTACTGTTAAAAATGCGGTCATTGTTACAATTTCTCTGTCGATTCTTTCTATTATCTTAAATTTCCACTACTTCCTTTTCGTCCATGCTGTTTACACCGCAGTTAGTGCTTGGACGTGTAGGTGGTATCCATCAGACAAACAGTTCATGGCAGCTTACAGGTGGGTGGATTCTACTGTTTACGTTTTCATTCCCTTGATAATGCTGTGCGTTCTTAACGGAATCATAATATCGCTGACGTCAGCTGCTGCTCGTAAAAGAGTGGGAATGACGAACAACAGCGAAATGGACCTCGAGGCAAGGAAACTACAGAACCAGATTACCAGAATGTTGTTAACAATATCGGTTTCTTTCACGTTCCTCATGTCTCCGTATGCAGCACTAATGATAGCCGAAAATTTTTGGGATTACATGGGAGACCCGACATTGTACAGTTACGCCCAATACCTCTTGTTCAATAAAATGGCATATTTCTTTATTGATATAAACCACAGCATCAATTTTCTTCTATACTCTGTAAGTGGAGAGACGTTTCGAAGAGATTTTGTGAGCATGTGGCCATGTTGCCGAAAGACATCTACAGCAGCGTTCTCTAGAGTCTCTAAGACCACGACGATTTCAGCATCTGAAGAAAGTACACATATTGGTTCAAATAATTTCGAGCTCGACGTTGTATCGGTAAAGTGAGCTTGCCTGATTTGACGCTGAACCCTCTTCAAAACTTTTCAAGATTGGAACCGTCACTTGTCGACTCTGCAGAATACTTTTTGTTTAACTGCTATCCGAGTATTAAACACTAGTTTTAGTTTTATCTAAGGAAATTAGTTTGAAATAGGTTGCTCTTGGAAATTATCATTGTATCATAGTAAAAAGGTAAAGCTAGTTACAAAATCCTGTACATTTTTTATTTTCAGGTTGTGTTAAGTAAATTGCGTGTTGCTCGTGGAAATTATCACTGTATCATAATAACAAGGTAATCCTAGTTACAAAATCATTTCAATTTGGGTTGTATTAAACAATTTGCTGTGTTGTTTAATATCGCAGTCAATTGTTTACAGCCACAGATCCATGATTGCGTTCAAAAGGTCCGACATGAGAGCCCCTAGATTCTTCCCTGAATCAGCGCCAGGATTAAAGATGATATGTCTCATTAAAATCCTGAATATTTAAATTTGAATCACACGCCACCTAGTAACTTGCTGGAGAACTGCAAATAACCAGGAAGGGAACAATTTGTAAATAAATTACGCAAACGATATTTGATAGTGAAAGAAGCAAATGATAAAATCTGTGCGTTGTGTCATTAGGGTAACGATGAACTATTACCATACTCATTTACATAAAAGTGGTCTCCTAAAAGGAGTCTTTCGCGTGATTGTAATGGTAACTGGTTCTCGAATGGTGTCCGACACACTGGACGACCAGGATTTTTTATAATCTAGAGCTTCATTTGCATATTCACAATTTAATGAGACATATCGCCTTTAAATGTGTCAACGCTTATGGCGATTAGTAGCAGCTACATTTCATCCTATGACTTGCAGAACATTTGTATGACTAGATTCATATTTTTGTTTTACGTCTGGATTTAATGTTGTCTTTCGTGTTATTTAGTATGCTATAATCAAGGATCGAAGTAGACTTTTTACTCTCATAAGTCTGGTCTCAATATTCCATACCGTGATGGGAATCTATTTTCGATACGAACAAGAACATCAAAACAAACAACAACTCGCTTCAGACATAATGGCGGTTGGTCAAATCTAAAGAATGACTGCAAGAGCATTTCAGTAAAACCTGGGTACAAGACATATCACAGATTTTTTGACATATAGATTATTTGTATATCTTAGTGGAATGATTTATAACTGGCATATTTTTTGTTTTGAAAATTTACCGCTTTTTGTAAAATTGTGCACTTGCGTAAAATTAGTATTACAGCACCGTATAAGAACATGTAGGAACCGACACCTTTAGTATTACAATTTTGCTAGAGTGGTACTCAGCTATTTTTTGCAAGGATGCCTCTGAAATGTTACTTTACCTTTAGAACATTTGTTTTCTTGTACAGCTTGCCTGCAGCCCACATTATGCGGAAATGTACAAAATAAAGAATTACGTGATCTACATCGTCATTTCTGTTACCAGCTGTCAACAGTTACATACATGTACGTAGCAAGACTGTTCGGAAAAATTCATCAAAATACGTCAAGGAACTTCAAAGATACATAACACAGTGTAAAAAATAAAACTGCAACAATTAAGGGAACAGAGTAGTAGTTAGATGTGTTCAAAAGTCATCGAACTTTATTGCCAATTTCAAAGAAATATATTGGCAAAATTAAAAAATGCAAGGGCTTCATGAAAAAAGAAACTGCCATTAGGAGGTGACAGAGTAGTCGGAGACAACCAAAAATCAGTATCACGTCCTCTTTTGAGTGGGAAAACATATACATATTTTCATAATCATTAGGGTCGTAATCTAAGAGCCGGACGATCGAAGCGCTTACTGTGGCCAAGAACTGATTTAAGTAATCTAAGAGACACCTTAACGTCCAAGGCGTGTAACTGTTTGTGTATGTGTGTGTGTGTGTGTGTGTGTGTGTGTGTGTGTGTGTGTGCTGTTGTTGTTTTCATCATGGTGAGCTTGAATGTTAGTCTAATGACTCTGGTCACGGCTTTGAATGCTGTCGTGGGTGTCCATCCCTGGTTTGTGAAGACGGACTTTTAGCTTTGTCCTGGCTTTAGTTCAGCTGTGCATTACCTACGTGAAGTCTAGGACGGTTATTAGTCTAGCATGTCGATCTCCAGAACTACCTGCTTGCAGGCCGCGTTTAGTATAATCCTTAAGTATCCTGTAAGATAAACCTTAAACTCCTTTCCTTAACCTAAGGACTCATTTGTAAGAGACTTTTTGCATAAGGTACACGTCAAATTATAAAAAGGGGTATCTTAAATACTAAAGATTGCTCTGGGGTATCCTTAAGGATAACCTTGATAAGGAATTTCATTCCTTTTCGATCATGGTACCGGAGAAGATGGGAGATTATCTAAGCACAATTGCAGCTATAAACCGTGAAGGTGCTGCCGTTCAGCCTATTGTACTGGTACCCTAGCGAGACGTTTTTTTGCGCGTTGTATCCTTTTAATATTATTTTCCACGCCTCGTCCTTTTTCCCAAATTTTAAACTATTCAATTTTAAATCAATAGTAGTTATCTTTTTCAAGTAGCTGACGTCAGTATAGGTCTTGCGTTTTCGAATTGCTGTTTCCATTATGGTTCTAACTATATTGAGTTGCATTAGACAACTGCGCTTGGACATGTATTACACTCCATTCACCTCAAATAGTTATAGTCATTACACAACTTATTCTCTCTCCAGTAAAGATCTCACGCTGTGACACCCCATTGTTTTCTGAGGTTCACCTCAAAGACCACCTTACAGTCCACCCGAAACAGTGGGAGTTTTCCTTGAGCTCCACCTTACAGTCTTAACGGGCAGCTTAATGAAGGAAAGGATTAATGAAACTTTCAAAATAGCAGACTGCGTAAGGTGACCTTACCTAAGATGAGCCTTACCAAGGTCTATTTAAGCTATTCTTAAGGTGGTGGTTCTTCGAATACGAACTCTAGTGCGTTTTGGCTAACAGAATGACGGACGCCACAAAACAGTCTCGGAAAAAGTAAAAACGGACACCAGGTGGAACACCTTACAGTTGATGCCTACTGTGGAATTTCATGGACACCTGTCAAAAAACTACGAAGATACAAAAGCATTCACAAAAAACTGAAATCCCAACTACGGAGCGCACCAGTAGTCGGACCATTTAAAATTTGCTAAGGCTATTCCATTTACAATAGATACACATCTCCAAAATTTTACGAATTTCCAAATAGAGGTTTTAGAGATACATCAGCTTATAGACAGGGATGATGTGTAATACAACAGCAAATAAATACGAGGAAGCATAATGATGTAACCCCCTCGAAAAGAACAGTTCTTTAAAAACACAGATAAAGGGCCAACAGTTTCTTCTTTTTTGAACTGCAACGGGCAATTTCAATGTCAGAGTGTTCGCAGATTTCATTCAGTTCAGCTAATTTTAGCTTTGAAACTCGATCAAATTTCACACAACTATGACCACAAGCATGATGGGACGACGGGAATCGATCATTTCCACATATAACCTGGTGTGCACTTTGTCAAGACAAATTGCTTGAGCGATGGCAGCATCTTCCTCACCGGAGTGTTGAAGGTAGGTTTGTTTCTGCTGGGATGGCAGCCTTGTTTCGAGGTTCGCCACTCATCTTTCCTGTAGCAGATCACTGGTCCAAGATTGCCAGGCATTGCCACTCAGTCTTTAAATTCGTCATGTTGATTTCAGTGTCAAGACCATATGATAGTGTCTTTTTTTTCTGGAACTGACGCACCTGGTTGCACCTCACCAGCTATAAACATATACAGTAACGTGGGGTCAGTATAACCAGTACATATCCTACAATATCCGAAGTAATTCTCATAAAGATGTACATTAAATCGACACATCGAAAAATAAGGGAATCAGCGCTCACCAAACAAGGACCCGAGAGAGAAAACTAATCCAATTTAACGTTATTTGAACATGTACTTATATAATAGATGGCACACGTACAATGAGTCTGGGTTTTTGCACAATTAGTCAAAACATTTGCCAACTGTTCAACAGTCGAATTTGATTTCCGTATTTTAGTTCCCGAGCCGTTGGATTGTGAGTTGTGGCTTGCTGCATGAACATTAGTCAACATGACATCATAGTTTTCAACACGGCGGCTTATTTCGATCTGTACATGCCTTTACATACACCATTGGTACAGAGGGGAGTAGTACGTAAGTCATTACAGTAACACAGACGTACCGGAAGTCAAGAAATCGATGCATTAGAAGTCTGGCTAGGTTCACAATCTCGCCAGTATGTGACGCACGTGTGGATTGCTGTGATTGGCTGGCTTAACTTTCAATCGGGATCATTCCTTGTCCGACCATGATAGAATGGTAAGCAGCAGGTAATCACACGCGTGGTTTAGTGGCGAGATTGTGAATCTTGCCAGAGCTGCAGGTTATCACGTGCTTATGACGTATGATAGATCGAAGTAAGCTCCCAGACGCATGGTTTTCGAGACATAGTTGTGAAAGGTTGAATTGCGGCATGATTTAGTCTCCTATTTTAAAACTGTCATATGCTCACCTTTACGATTTTGTGTCTATGGTTACCAACGAACTCTTGTCCTATGGAACTACCCAGCTTGCTCAGAAATGACAAGAAGGAACGGTGCAGGTACATGTACAGTAAATTACCTCAGTCTCTGCACTTCTGCTGTACTTGAAGAAGGATGCCACGCCTAGATAGAAAAACAGAAGTTAGGAAATCACAAGAACAACACTGAACTAGTACTGTACAACTAAAACTGAAAGTTCATCCATTGAGAACATTGTACTTTTTCAATAAAAACTTTCTTTAAGGTCCTTTCATCCTAAAGGCATATTCATGTGCTAGCATGCTTCACTTAAAGTCAAGTCATGCACTTAAATGGGTGTAGTGTATTTTAGTACTTAGTATTAAATATGCAATTCAAAGAAAAGAAGCACGTCAAGTTGCATTTTGGTACAAACAAGTTGAACTACATACTTTAAAGATACATATTCTCATTAAATTGTGAATATGCAAATGAAGTACTAATTTATAAACTACCCTGGGTCTTCCCATATCAATGTACCGGAAACCATCCCAGAACGAGTTACAATTACAATATCGCAAAAGTCTCGTTATGCAAATTTCATTGTTGCCCAAATGAAACAAGGAACAGTTTTTAATATTTGAATATTTCACTATCAAATAATAATTGCATTATATTTGAAATTATTGGGGTTTTGTATGTTCACATTTGTTTTTAAGCTTTCAGTTGCAGTGTTTTCTTTATAACAGCAAATTGACTATTGTATGTCGCTATGTGGTCTCCTGTGCCATTTTATTTTAAATTCATCTACATGTACTCAGCAGTCTGTAGCACACCCTTGACAAAGAGCGCATTGCTCGAAATGTGGGAATATTTAAGTATATTTTAGTACTGGCGTTTGTGGTTTTAGTTTCACTATTTTAAATTATTTAACAATTGTTTCTTTTTCTGTACACACATTTCTCCATGAAGTCATTAGGTGGCGGTTGCTAAAATTCAAATCTTTGTGGTTTTAATGAGACGTGTCTTTAAAATAGTCTATGTTCAGCTTGTCCCGATATCAAAAGAAACCTGTGATTTGTATACTGTTTTATTGGAAACTAGTCTTGGACATTGTTTTGCTTTCAATCACGGAGAAAGTCACCTGCTTTGCAATGAGGGTCATTAGAGTGACAATAACATGAATTGATGAGAATTAGACGCATTCATGTGACCATTGATACAAAACAAAGGACATGAATGATTTTATAACTCCCAATCTCATCACTTTATCCCCAGGAAATCAAAATAAAACTTACTTCTTTTTGACATCTGCAGAAATGGTCAAAGCAGCCAGAATTTTTCTTCTCTGCTTATATGATGCATCACCCCTGTTCTTCTTGTATGTACGGAACATCTCTCTAATACAACCCCATGCCAGTACGTGTAAACCCCAGTCAGGTGAGGCTGGGGTGGGAGTCCAGAGGTACGACTTATTAAACTGGGGCCGGGAAAAAGATTTCGTCTACTTGCGACACTGGTGGTTTCAGTGCTGGTAGTGGCTGCTGTACTAGCAGAGGACACGGTGACGCGGCCAGAGGACTCGCGGTGCATGTACAAAAAGTAGCATTGCACACTGCACTGCGTTGCAAGTCAGTGTCATGTTTACTCCTCAAGTCCAACTATGGTAGTACCATATGATATGACCGAATAAATTTTCTTTGAACTTTCACGCAGAGCATGACCTCACTCAGTGCGCGGAACACTACGTCGGCCTCGCTCTTCGCCACCCGTTTACTGGCGATTCGATCCGCAATATTCCGCTTTAGTTCATGTAAGAAGCCGGGCAACTCCTCAAAAATTACTTCACTAAACGGAGCCGAGACAAGCGTGTCCCACAGAAGTTTCCTTGCTGGATAAAATCCGTCACAATGAAATTCTTTTGTCACAAACTACCGTTATAACTATGCCATTTCGATATAACAACTGACTAGAATCTCGAAAACTCCCATTTACAGCATGCAAATTTGATATGCTAATGAGGGAGGACTTGATTACTGCGCCATCTATACATCGACGGAAAAGCTTAAATACCCGTGACTGCGTGTGGGAAATTGCGATTGCGTGCGCTAATTGAAAATCAAAGCCAATTTAGCAAGTGATTATCAGTTTCCGACGAAGAGTCACGGGGACTGCAGGCCTGGGAATTATTTCGCCGGTTACTGTGTCCTGGCAGCAAAATCAAGCACAGATGTGGAGCTCACTGTTTTGAGATAAAACTTGTTTTTGTTTGTCGAAACATCGCCGTATGTGGATGTTTTGCACTAATTTCAAGATATAGCGATAAAGATTAGACAATTGTTGATCAAGAAACTTTTTTCCTCTAATTTGTTACCTAAGCAGGTACTGTTGCTAATTTGACTTACCCTTAATGCAATGAGTCAGGGCTGACCTCGGTAGTCGAGCGTTGGCTACGCCGGAGACTATGCGACGGTAGTTCAAACTTGTAATTATGCATTAAATACCATTCGTCATATGCAAAGAACAGGAGGTAAGATTAGGACAATAAATAATCAAGTTTGTATAAAAAGAACTAAAATGGGAATCAAAAGCATCCAAAAAAGTTACAACGCATATACGCTCACGGTGCTGTCAATACCTTTTCAACTACAACATATCTTGCCTGGCATTTAGTAATCGTTCCTGAACTGACAAACAGGAACTCAGGTCACGGAAATAGACGGGAATAGTCGATGATTTTATTATCTTGCCCGAGGTACAGAATTGTGCAAAAAAGCTTTTAGTTTGATAACAGAAAGGACGTGAACATTATGTCAAGTTACATATTACCAGGAAGAGATAGCCAGGAAGGGACAACTAGCTAAACCGCCGTTTTTGGCCTCCTTCCCCGGATTAATTTCATAACTTACGTTTCGCTTAAAAGGAAAGAGATAATTTTATCAGAGAGATTAAAGCTTTTTCTATAGAAGGATATCAAAAAACTCACTTTGCAACCTTGAACAGTGGTGTAATTTTACTTTGAAAATATCGACTTCAGCGCAATCAATCGCAACTTCCCACACGCAGTCACGGCTTTTCCGTCAATGTATAGATGGCGCAATAGTCAAGTACTCCCTCATATGCATATCAAATTTGCATGTGGGAGTTCTGAGACTCTCGTCAGTTGTTGGTCGAGCCCTTGAGTGAATAAAGCGGTGACCTCCCGCTGAGAGCACGCGCTAATGAAGATATCACAGCGAACTTGATCGCTTCTCAATCAGGAGGTTAAAACACTCTCATGACCGCAGTTCTGAATTCCAGCTAAGGAAGCCCTATTTCGAGGAGCGGACTTTGAATTGTTTTCGTTCCCTGACAGTGGATTGCAGAGAAGATTAGAATGAGGTCAACATCGAACTGTCTGCGGTTACCTATCGTGTTGACAAAAGTTTGAAGTGTCAGAACCCTAGACGGAGCTCGCGGGTTGTCTATGATTCCTGTTCTTCTTCAGTTGACGAAAACATTGCTATCGGCATAAAGAATGACCGTGGGAAATTCATTTTGAGGTAGATCCTAGAATAAATATTAATGATCTCACCATCCGCGTTTCGTTTCTTTGACGTTGTTTGAGGTTGCGGTATCATGAAACAACGCCGTCGGGTGAGAGAAGTTGCACCGAATAATTGGAATTGGTTGCAGTTCTTTCCTTTAGAATGCCCGGACTCAACTGTGCCGTTTTCTTGGCAAGTCTCTTGCCTGCCGAAATTTTTCTGAATATTGAAGATATCGGCTTTCTCCTGCGCCAAACATCCTTTTGTCTGCTACGGAAATGTTATGCCTAATTTTCTACCATTTTAGCACACTTTGTGGCTCTGCTACAATTAGCAATCGTATTTCTTAATTCCGCCACAGTATGCATACTTGGAAGTTAGTTTTGCTAGGTGTTTTTCCAAATTAAGCCTCAACAGTTGTTCATCATTAAATGCCTCAAATTCCTCGACACCATGGACATTTCCGTCAACACAAAACGCACCTTTGCCATTCTTAAAAATTCGTGTATATGTGCTATAATTGCTTCGAAGGACCGGCAGTAACCGTGGCTGGAATGTCGGCAGCTTCGAGACTAAGTCTACAGCTAACTCCTGTTAAAAATCCAATGGTTTTCATAATTAGAGACTAGAAATCCGAGTTGTCACACAGGTATGCCTCCACGGGTATCAACAAATCTGAACAGAACTATTCCCCGTACAAGCTCGAGCTTCTTACTCTGCAATGGAGTGTGACTGAGAAACTGTATGATTATTTGAACGACAGTGATTTCCATGTTATAATTGACAGTAATCTTCTAGTTCATTTATCATATTGTCATCTGGATTGGGCAATGAGAGTAACATATGCGTAATTTTTGGTAGAGTTAATTTTTAAATTACTGTAATTTTCCCTAATGGTGTTAAGACCTTGCAACTCCAAGCTCTGAGCAAATTTTTTATTTCTGAAATTTTTTATATCAGATGAATTGATGAGATATCTTGAAGACCATTATTCAATTGAATTCCTAGGGCCTTGCATTCAGTTATCCAGTCTAAATTGTTTTCTTTACAAAACCGTCTATCAGAATCTCTCATTGATTCTTTCCACATAACTTTTGTTTTATGAAAATTAATTTTCAAACTGAACAGTTCGTAAAGCTATTGCAAAGTTATCAGAGCACTTTTCAAAGAGCTTTGGGAACCATTCAAAAATAATGTTGTGTCATCCGCATACTGTGAAATCTTAAGAGCTTCGTGCCATATTTTAATACCTTCCACATTTTGTTTTTTGTGGTTGCTTGAGCTAAAATTTCGACACAAAAAGTAAAAATATAAGGTTATATGGGATGGCCCTGGTAACAACCTCTACATAGTATGAAAAGTTTTGATAAAGAGCCATTTTAAATAAAGCATGAATTTGAATTGTTTTGAAATAGCGAAAACCCACCTTTTAATTGATGATCCAAAGTTAAAAGCGTTTATTACTCTTCTAATGAATTTCCAAGAGAGTGTATCGAAGGCTTTTTCGAGATCAATTTGGACGATCATGCCAGGGAACTTTTTTGTGTTTCATACATTATATCATATATTAGTCTAGTATGTTCACACAGAAAGAGACTTGGTATGAAACCTTTTTGCCACAGTTAATTAAGGTGTTTAGCACCTTTTAAATTCCCTCTGCTATGCACGATGATATTAATTTATAAGAACAATTCAATAAAGATATTGATCGCCAAATTTTTCAGATACCATCTTGGATAAGCACTTTTTGGAATGCAAGTACAGGTGTAATAACCCCCTGTAATTAATTGTGTAACCGACAGATTATTTTTTTCATATGCATTATTTATACTCCGTTAAAGGAAATGTCCTATGTCTTTTCAAAAACATTAATGAACTCTGCTGAAAATCCGTCCAGGCCTGGGCTTTTATTAGTTTTAGTTTTCTTCAAACATAATTAGTTCATGATAGGTAATTTCACCTTCTATGCTGAAGTTTTCTGCCGGAGACAGTTTGTCAAATTCTCATTTTTGATGTTTCTAACCTAGGAAGATATTGTTCAGCATTACTTGGTTCCTTTTTCAATTTCCGTCAACTTCCGCGATGTTTGCCCGAAGAGTTTTCTCTCTCTGAATATCATGGTGTTTAATTGCAGACGAAAACTGTATTATTCAACCTCGCAGTTGTAGTAAAATTCTTTCCCAAAATAATTGATCATCTATGATCAATTGAAGATGTTCATTCGGGCAACGAGAAGTGAACTCTTTTGAGTACGGACTGACTGCATATGTATTTTACTTCATGTAATTATTTCCGACTGGGCCCACATGAAAACCCGTGTATTTACCCCCAGTCTTTTAAAGAAGTTTAAGAAAGTAAATATTTTCAATATTCGCCTTTCATCGTTGTGAAAAAATCTGGATTAGGCAACAATGAAATTTCGAGTAACCTTCCCTCTTTTTTCTTCAGAAATATAAAATTTAACTAACACCGCGGCGTGATCTGGGGCCCGTGCCAACAAAATTGACTAAGACAAATCTTGAAGTTTAGTAAATTTTAAAACAGAAGTTAAATTTCTCTCAAAACTAATTCAAGAAAGAGATCTTAAGTTTGACTTAAGTGTTTGATATAAGTTTTGTCTTAATTTTGGCTAACCTAACGAATATGGAAGTTTCAAAATTTGGGAGACAAATCTTTAGCTTACAGTGTAAGTCAAACATGAACTTAAGCCAGTTTCTTGGAAAAGACCTCTGATCTATAGACTTTCAAAATAGAAGAGTCTGAAAACTGGAGAAAGCTCAACCGTAGCAAGGAAAAATTCAATCTACCAGGGTGTTTTTAAACCATATGAAACTGTTTTCGTCTTGGTGAAATGCTCGCCAAATATCATCCGCTTTCTTTTATAACGTCTAAAACAATTTTGCGTGAATTTCGATTGTCAACATTTCAATAGTTAAACGAGACTTTTGAGCTATCGATTATCCTTTTCCAGTCCCTATACATTAGAAAAGTATCGTTTTCAAAATCAGTTTCATTGTGTTTGAAAAAAATAGATTTGTCATGGTTTGGACCGTATATGTTAACCAGTGTCAATTTGAAATAATTGTTAATAGTAATGTCTAAAACTAGAAAATTATCGGCTTGAGCAATAACCTGACAATGGACAATATACTGAAAATTATTATATAGCAACTCATCTAGTATTTGAAATCAAATCCCCATTTGTTTCTGAAAGAATTTTCAAAACTTGGTTTTGACATGTATGTCTTGTAAACAAATGATACGGAAATTGTCTTTTGTTTTCATTTTGTCTGCATGACCGCTACCGTTAAGTGAGACAATGTTTTTATAGTAAGACCTTTTACACTAGAAAAATTGCAACATTTTCTTAATATATGTATTGACCTGTTCCTTACTAATTAATCCAAATAAAGTAATAGGTAAGACACATCCAATATGTTGTCCATTAAAAAACCCCATGGCATAAACTCATGAATCTGCATACGTCATTGCAATAGTTTACAAAACAGACTGAAGACTGCTGACATCTGTCATTCAAACAGCATGATCCGGCACATTTGCACACAACACAACAGTTATCATTGGGCTCAAATCCATGAACCCATGATGCCACCAGGTAGTTGAACAGCTCCGCCCTCAAATTTGCAAATGTTTATTACATTACAATGGTTAACAATAAAGGCAAGTTCACAAACCTCAGCTCAAAGTGACGTCAACACTAATGACCCATTATACTGTATACACGTTACATAACTAAACTTTGTCATGGTGGTACATTTACGTCAAGCAGTTAAGTTAAAAGTAAACAGAACATGAGTGGCGCAGCACTGAAAAAAGTGGGGGGCTATGACCCCCAGCCCCCTGTGGTGCATCGCCCATAGACCATGAGCCGCGCAGCACTGAAAAAAGTGGGGGCTATAGCCCCCCCAGTCCCCTATGGTGTGCCACCCATGCAGAACAATTATCCATATCAGGTGACATTGCTAAAAACAAATCACAGGGAACGCATGTAACTCATAATCTGTAGCCAGGCAACTGCACTATGAAGAGCTCGTGTAATCATGGAACCCAACACCAGGTGGCACTGCGTTTTGATCAGAAAATCTGGATAGAAAGATTCATGCCAGAAAAGTTAAGTAGCTTTTGGACTTGGTATTTTGCAACAGTTGTGTATAGTTTGTAAAATTGACGAAGTCGCTTACCTACGGTGGCCCAAAGATGACATGGAACGTTTCTTTTTCAATTATCTCAGGATCTCGAGATCCTGACTTAATTATCACGATCCTTTCAACATTGTCTGTTTTCAAATGTCCACTGGTCTCAATCGCATGGGGACTCCGAAATATATTTTTAAAATGCAATACGATTTAGGCTTCAGTACTTTCGTTACGCTTTTTACAATCATCTTCATGACATCTAATGTCAGTTTTCCCCGACACTAGATAATTCCAAACCCGCATGAAGGGGTGGAGGACTTGCATTCAATTATTTCGCTTTGTTTGTTTTTTGTTTGGTGTCGATACAGATATTTCACATATTTGTCGAAGCAATATCTTACCCAAACTGCAACAATAAATAAAACAAATACAGCGATATAATTAAACGCAAGCTTTCGCCCCCTTCACATAAGTTTGGAATGATCTGTCGACACTTAAAGACGGGACGATTCCAACTCCGTGTCAGGCGTCTAATTGAGGGATAGTCTATCTATAAACCATTATCTTGGTTTCTACGTAAAGTAACCAGGTAAGTCATTAACTTCTGTCTTGGTGTTGTTTTACAACTTCACACAACTTATTTTTGTTATTTGTCCTCAGGAATGCATTTTCAAATATATTGATGATAATTTTTATCCGAACTACATTCCAGAATTCCTGTTTATATTCCGGTTTAATTAAAAAAAAAATACTTCAAATAATGCGTCTTTGTACTTACAAAAGTCACTTATTTCATAGACTTCTCGTACTGTTGTTGTTATTCAAAATTTTTATGAATTATGTTTTGGGCAAGATTTTTGTTATTTAACGTATATCCTTTATGCAACCGCGCTCTGAGCTCTGCAAAGGCATATCTTCGTTTTCAGTAATTGAGGGGTTTAGGAATGCGAGGCGCGTAGCACCGAGCGGAGGGAAGGTCGGGGGGTGTGTTTCCCTCCTCCAGTGAAAGATTTTTTTTCGTTTTTAGTACCAGATTTCGTTTTCCTGGCGACGTTTTGTTTAATTTTTATGTTTGATCCTGTCCTGAGGGGGGTTTGAACCCCTTGATCCCCTCCCCTGTAGATCCTCCTCTGTTCTGTTTCATGAAAAGAGACGGAAGACATAAGACAGAAATTTGGTGTTATGTTCCCATTTTACAATAATGGTTTAGCCAATTAATTAAGAGCGCATGACAGTCTTGAAATAACTGATAGAAATTGTATCAGTATGTAGCAGTTAAGTGTATACTCTCAGATATTACATTTGGGGATGTTCATGAGACAGACCCCAACAGCCGATTAAAACTTAAACCTGGTCTTCCTAAACCTGGTCTAATTTTAGACCTAACTTGCGTTTCACCAACATGGTTTAAAAGTCTGAAAGCCTGGTTTTGTTAGACCATATAGCGGGCGTGCGTTCAGTAGACGCTAGGACCTATGCTAGGACCTAGCTAAAACGTAGTCGAAGTCACGTGTTCTTATTTAAAATGCACGGCAATATCTCACGTAATCTCGCTAAGTCTTGCTTTTTAGCGAGGTCCTAGCGTTACTGAACGGGAGGCTGGTTTAGTAAAACCAGGTTCAAAGTATCCAAGCCAACCTACTGTGTTGATCCGGATTAAACCATCAAAGAAACTATTGAAGTGCGTCAATGAAACCTTTATCACGTACGTACATAATGGCACACAGCAATAGAATCAATGCAAACATTTGCGAAAAAGGGCTAAACGCTTTTCTCACGAGAAAAAGCCAATGTAATAGCCGAAAATAAGAAAATTTGTGCTAAATCAAGTCAACGTAAGCAGTAAGCTTGGAGAGATATTGATCCAGAATAAAGGCCAGAGAGAAAATTTCATTAGAGAAAAAAATTGTGCCCAGAAAAACGGTGATGGACCCAGTGGCAGATCTAAGACATCATGAAGAGATATTTTTCATTTTGTATTGTCTGTGTACAAGACACGTACACACATTAAAGTACTTGCTTACGATTAACCACAACATAGTAAAAGTAAATGCATACATTTATTTCCGTGTCATTTTACTTTTTGCCGCCAAAAGGGGGCACAGGGACGGATCCAGGATTTTGTGTTTTGGGGGCCCAGGGCAGGGTATTTACCTGGACTTTACCCGTCAGACATTAGCACTCCCGATATGCCAAATGCAATCTGGGCTAATTTTGGGGGGCGTAGCCCCCACTAAATCCGCCACAGGTGCAGGACCCCTGCCCGGAAACCTTGAATAGGGGACCAGAAAAGATGAAACTCGGTCAGAACAATCATTAGATGCCTTTTTGTAATAATACCTGTAATAATACCTGTCACGGACAGGATCATTGGGGATATGCTGGTGCATTAATCCCCTCCCCAGACCATCCCCGTGACAGCAGAAGGCGCAGAACTCCAGGGCTGACGTTGCCTGTAAGCATTATGCCTTTTTGTCATACGCGTAGCGTTTGCGACTATGACGCTGTGTCGTTCTGAAACTGAATATTGAAAATAGTCCGTTCCACCTCTAAAACTGCGTCATAATTGCAAACCACAACATCATCCAGTTGCACTTATATCGTACAAGTCTGCCATATTTAATAGTATTAAACCTGAGTCTGACCAATTTAAACCTGGTTTAAGATCTTAATACAAGCCTAAGTAATATATACCTCGTTGGTGAAATGAAAACTGACTCAGACCAGGTCTTAACATGGGTTAAACCAAGTTTTACTAGACCGCTGCTCTAAAAGTTAAACCACCTTAATGAAATGCATATTATCTTTAAACCATGTCCAACTCCAGTTTAAACCAGGTTTAACTTTAAACTACCTTTATGAAATCGGCTGCATTTCGCCCAGTTTAGCAGTCTAAACTGAAAATAGTCCAGGAATATGTGTTAAAGTGATAGGATTCTACTTCCGTGATAGATAACGACCTCCGTTACAAACAAGAACATCGAAGACATTCGTGACTCAAAAACCTCTAAGAGTTTATTCGAAAAATATCAATGTTCTTCAGAGGCCTATTTGCAACGTCATTGTTTCTTATCGTTTGTTTGAGTTGAAACTAGCTGCAATAAATAAATGAATTCGCCCCTCGGTCATACACCTTCTACGTCCGTATCAAACAGATTTTAGTACATTCTATGGCCAAAATCAAAAGTTGGATTTTGACAGACTTGAATCATACTGGGGTTAGAGATGAAATGTAATCACTATTAAAGTTAATTTAAAACGACCTGAGATATAGTATAAAACGATATGTAAGACCCCAGTGGTTGACCTTCCCTTTTGCTAGCAGGGCCATCGCACAGTTAAAGGGAAAGGTTCCTTTGCCATCCTAGAGAGGAAAGAAAATCCCCCTCCCTATCTGGTCCCCAATGTCATCATCCTCCCCTCGGTCATCACTACTTTACCCCTCCACCGGTGCGCGTCACCTTACACAATGCTTAGGTCTAATCGCCCATCAGTCCATGGGGCTTTGTCTTGGAATGAGTTCCTCGAGCAATTTCATTCACGTGAGGTTGTTGAATTCAAGTCAAATGAAAATCGTGGATGGTACCAATACGCCATCCGCATCCATTGTTCAAAAACGGTGAAAAATAGTTTTCTTGGCGTTGCAGCAAGACTATGTATACTATGCAGGTGTTATTTATTAGTAAATGTGCAGTTCTGTACTAATCTATACCATGTCTTAAAGTCTGTGCACTTGTCTTTGTATTATACTGCTCATGTAAAAATAAAAGCAAAATAAGAGAAAAGAGGTGTTTCATGTAATCTCTAAAGCTTTTTTAAATGTGAAATTAACGACACCTATCGGGCCAGTCAATTTACGTGACTTTCCAAAGTTGTGACTGGAATAAAGCTACTCGGGATCCTGATAGGATGACTTCCGACTAGACGACTTGTAATGCACACTGTCTACTGATTTCACCGTCTTTTGCTACATTACCATATACCCTTGAAACCTCAACAAAAGTTTTTGATTTTTATTCTGTTGTTTTAGCTAAGGGAAGACAACAATGGCGAAAACGCAACAACCACTCAAGAAATGGCAACCCAAAACCACCGCAGCGTTACACCATGGTCAACTATAGCGGAAAGCAACACAGGTGCGACCTTTGCCACGTCAAATAACAATTGGATTCAAACAACAGAGTTTTCTCAACATACCTCGCCGACTCGGCATTTTCAGCAAGTGACCGTCTTCAATTGTTCAGAGTATAATAACTTCATTTGGTCTGATGTGAATTTCACCATGAACCGGTGGTCATTCGATTACTTTAACGGCACCGCTCTAAACTGCACGAACGAAACAATAAATGCCCCTTTTTACCATATCTTCTATATCTTGGACACGTTCAAGGTGCCGATCTTCGCATACTATTTTCTCCCAGCCTTAGCGTTTGTAGGAAATCTTTTGTCTTTCTTGGTTATACGAAAAAGAATTCGTAAAAACTCGTCGTGTTTCTACATGGCTATGTTATCAATCTTTGATACAACATTCATGATATCGAACGTATTCCGTGTGAAGATGCACGAAGGTGGCCTAAATTTGTTCAGAACGGAAAATGATTGTCAAATTATCTACTTCATCGTTTTCTTTGCTGCTTCCATGTCGGTGTGGACGGTTTTGGCCATGACGTGCGAACGCTGCATCGTTGTGGCTTTTCCACTTAAAGCTTCATCCATTTGTAATGTCAAAAACGCGGTCACTTGTGTGATTTCTCTTTCAATGTTCTCAATTATCATCAATTCCCACACCTTCTTATTCTACCATACATACATCGTAAGAACTGGTTCGAGATGTTATTGTCAGCCACCGGATAAAGTGATCATGGAAGCTTTCATGTGGTTGGTGACTGCTTTGTACTCTGTCATTCCCGTGATAATGCTTTGCATTCTTAACGGAATCATAATATCGCTGACATCAGCTGCGGCTCGTAAAAGAGCGCAAATGACGAATAACAGCAAAATGGACGTCGAGGCAAGGAAGCAACAGAACCAGATTACTAGAATGTCGTTAACAGTATCGGTTTCTTTCACGATCCTCATGCTCCCGTTTGCAGCATTCATGATAACCGAATATTTTTGTTTTACGTCGGGAGATCTGGCCACGTACCGCCTGTTCTACAAAATTGCATGTTTCTGTCTTGATATAAACCACAGCATAAATTTTCTTCTATACTGTGCAAGTGGAAAGAGGTTTCGAAGAGATTTTGTGAACATGTGGCCATGTTGCCGAAGGACATCTACAGCAGCGTCCTAGGCTAGAGTCTCTAACACCACAATGATTTCAGCATCTGAAGGTAGTACAAATACTGCTTCAAATAATTTCGAACTCGACGTTGTATCGGTAAAGTGATCTTGCCTGATTTGACGCTGAACCCTCTTCAAAACTTTTCAAGATTGGAACCGTCACTTATCGACTCTGCAGAACACTTTTTGTTTAACTGCTATCTGAGTATTAAACACTAGTTTTACTTTTATCTAAGGAAATTAGTTTGCAATAGGTTGCTCGTGGAAATTATCATTTTATTATACTAAAAAGATAAAGCTAGCTACAAAATCCTTTACATTTTATATTTTCAGGTTGTGTTAAGTAAATTGCATGTTGTCTAGTATCGCTGTCGATTGTTTACACCCACATATGCATGATTGCGTTCAAAGGGTCCAACGTGAGAGCCCCTAGATCCTTCCCTGAATCAGCGCCAGGATTAAAGATTTTATGTCTCATTAAAACCCTGAATATTTAAATTTGTATCACACGCCACCTAGTGGCATGCTGGAGAACTGCGAATAACCAGGAAGGGAACAATTTGTAAATAAATTGCGGTTTTAAAGAAAACACCACAATTGATACACTTAAAAACAACTGTTAACAAATAGAAAAAGTAATAATTGCAAATAGTACGCAAACGATATTTGATAGCGAAAGAAACAAATGATAAAATCTGTGCCTTGTGTCATTAGGGTAACGATGAATTAATACCATACTCTTTTACATAAAAGTGGTCTCTTAAAAGGAGTACTTTGCGTGATTGTAATGGTAACTGGTTCTCGAATGGTGTCCGACACACTGGACGACTGGGTTTTTTATAATCTAGAACTTCATTTGCAGATTCACAATTTAATGAGACATATCATCTTTAAATGTGTCAACGCTTATGGCAATTAGTAGCAGCTACATCTCATTCTAGGACATGAACATTTGTATGACTAGATTGATTTCATACTTTTTGTTTTACGACTGGATTTAATGTTGCCTTTCGTGTTATTTAGTATGCTATAATCGAAAATCGAAGTGGGCTTGTTACTCTCACAAAGCTGGTCTCAATAGTACATACCGTAACGGGAACAAGAAAATGAAAACAAACAACAACTCGCGGTTGGTCAACTCTAACGAATGACTGCAAGAGCATTTCAGCAAAAACTGAGTACAAAAATATCACAGATTTTTTGACATATAGATTATTTGTCTATCTAAGTGGAATGATTTATAACTGGCATATTTTTTGTCTTGAAAATTTACCGCTTCCTGTAAAATTGCCCCTCATACATTTTGGGGTAAAATCTGATGAGTGGCCTAAAGATGACATCGTGCGTTTCTCTTTTAATTAACTTAGGTTCCCGAGATTACGACTTAATTGTCCTCACTGATGGCGCATCGCATTTGCCACACAATCTTGATCGACGGCAGAAAGAAGGATTCACACAGTTTTTCGTTTCACCACTAAGCCATTAGTGACCCCTTTGTGAATGTATAACCATGTTGTTTCCCTGACATCGATATGTGTCTGCCATGAAACCAATCACATCAACACCGCCTGAATAATTGTTAGGAAGCGCGAGCCCAAATGCCAAAGGTGCCTATAACGCTAGTAATGACACCAAAAGGGATACCTGAGCTTGTCTACAGTTTCTTTTTGCGACAGCCCTAAGTTCTGTCGTTTCCTTAAACCATGTTATCTGTACTGTTGACAGATGGAAGTTCTAAGCATAAGCGTTGTCATTGATGTTTTGCAATTATGATGCATCCTATTAGATCTAATGTACACTGTGTGGATCAAGATTGTAAATGACCTTGATTGCTTGTCCTGATGTTGATGTACGAGTTGTAAAATCTCGTTGTTTTTACTAATATTGTCAAATACTTTTCTTTGTTAAGCCATTTTAACGTAATGCTCGTTTTCATGCCAGATAGGATCGCATGTGCTTTTACAAACGTTCAAAGTTGAGCCATCTTCTTATTACGTAAAATGTAGAATTTTCCAGTGCAACTGCCATTTGAAATATTTGTTAAAGTTTATGCCCATCACAATGTCATGGCTCAGAAATACGAGGTTTTTAACTGATTCGATTAAAAAGATGCACTTGCGTAAAATTATTATTAGAGTACTGTATCAGTAAGAACCGCCACCTTTATTTTTACAAGTTTGCTCGGGTGGTACTCAACTAATTTTGTCAAGGATGCCTCTGAAATATTACTTTACCTTTAGACCATTTGTTTTCTTGTACAACTTGCCTGCAGCCCTTATTGTGCGTGCGGAAATGTAGAAAATATAGACTTATGTGATCTACACCGTCTCGTCTTTTACCAGCTGTCAACAGTCACATACATGTACGTATCAAGTTTATACTGTTCGCAAAATTTCATTAAAATACGTCAAGGAACTTAAAAGATACAGAAGACAGTGTAAAAAATAAAACTGCAACAACTAAGGGAACAGAGTGGTAGCTAGATGTGTTCAAACGTCATCGAACTTTATTCCCAATTTCATAGAAATGTATTGGCAAAATTAAAAAAATGCAAGGGATTCATAAAAAAGAAATTGCCATTATGATGTTTCACAGTAGTCGGAGACCACCAAAAATCAACATGACGTCCTCTTTCGAGTGGGAAGACAACTACACAGTTTCAAAATCATGAGGACCGTATTCTAAGAGGCACCTTAACGTCTAAGTAAGGCGTGTGTGTGTGTGTGTGTGTGCGTGCGCGCGCGTGCCTGCGTGCGTGCGTGTGTGTGTGTGTGTGTGTGTTGTTTTCATCATGGCGAGCCTGAGTATTAGTCACATGACTCTGGTCACGGCTTTGAATGCTGTCGTGGATGTCCACCCCTGGTCTGTGAAGACGGACTTTTGGCAGTGTCCTGGCTTGAGTTCAGCTGTGCATTACCTTCGTGAAGTCTGACGGTCATTAGTCTAGCAAGTCGATCTCCAAATCTACCTGCTTGCAGGCCGCGTTTACTATAATCCCTAAGTATCCTGTAAGGCGAACCTTAAAATCTTTTCCTTAACCAAAGAAGGGTTCATTTGTAAGAGACTCCTTTGCATAAGGTAATTATGAAAAGGCGTAGTACTACCTTAAATTCTTAAGATAGCTCTGGGGTATCCTTAAGGTCAACCTAGATAAGGAATTTCATTCCTTTCCATACTACCAGAGAAGATGGGAGATTATCTAAACACAATTGCAGCTGTAAACCGTGTACGTGCTGTCGTGCAGCCTATTGCATAGGTATCCTAGCGACACCTTTTTGGGCGTTGTATCCTTTTAATATTATTTCTCACGCCTCTTCTTTTTCCCAAACTTTTAAATTATTTTATCTTAAATCAACAGAATTCTTCTTTTTTCAACTTGCTGACGTCAGTATAGGTCTTGCGTTTTCGAATTGCTGTTTCCATTATGGTTCTAACTATATTGAGTTGCATTAGACAACTGTGCATGGACATGTATTACACTCCATTCACCTCAAATAGTTATAGTCATTACACAACTTATTCTCTCTCCAGTAAAGATCTCACGCTGTGACACCTCATTGTTTTCTGAGGTTCACCTCAAAGACCACCTTACAGTCCACCCGAAACAGTGGGAGTTTTCCTTGAGCTCCACCTTACAGTCTTAACGGGCAGCTTAATGAAGGAAAAGATTAAGAACACATTCAAAATAGCACACTGCGTAAGGGGACCTTACCCAAGTTGAACCTTAGCGAGGCCTATCTTATGCTATTTTTAAGGTGATGGTTCTTGGAATACTGCCCTTAGTGCGTTTTGGCTAACAGAATGACGGACGCCACAAAACAGTCTCGGAAAAAGTAAAAACGGACGCCAGGTGGAACACCTTACAATTGAGGCCTACTGTGGAATTTCATGGACACCCGTCAAAAAACTACGAAGATACAAATGCAATCACAAAAAAATAAAATCCCCACTACGGAGCGCACCAGTAGTCGAACCACTTGAAAATTTGCTAATGATATTCCATTTACAATAGATACACATCTCTAAAATGTTACGAATTTCCAAATAGAGGTTTTAGAGATAAATCAGCTTATAGACAGGGATGATGTGTAATGCAACAACAAATGAGTACCAGGAAGCATAATGATGTAACCGCCTCGAAAAGAACATGCCTTAAAAAACACGTATAAAGGGCCAATAGATTCTTCTTCTTTGAACTGCAGCGAGTAATTTCAATGTCAGAGTGTTCGCAGATTTCATTCAGTTTAGCTAATTTTATCTGTGGAACTTGACCAAATTACACACAACTATGACCACAAGCATGGTAGGACGACGGGGATTGATCATTTCCGCAAAGAACCTGGTATGCATGTTGTCAAGAGAAATTGCTTGAGCGATGACAACATCTTCCTCAGCGGAGTGTTCAAGGTACATTTGTTTCTGTTGGGATGCTAGCCTTGTTTAGAGGCTCGCCACTCATTTTTCCTATTGCAGATCACTCTTCCAAGATTGCTAGGCATTGCCCCTCACCCTTAAAATTCGTCATGTTGTTTTCAGTGCCAAGACTATGATGAGATTTTTTTGCATGGAACTGACGCACCTGGTTGCACCTCGACAGCTATAAACATATACAGTAACGTGGGATCGGTATAACCAGTACATATCCAACAATATCCGAAGTAATTCTCAAAAAGACGTACATTAAATCAACACATTGAAAAATGAGGGAATCAGCGTACACCAAACATGGACCGATAAAGCAAAAAAGCGATCGAAATTAACGTTATTTGTACTTATCTAATAGATGGCATAGGTACAATGAGTCTGGAGTTTGCACAATTAGTCAAAACATTTGCCAACTGTTCATCAGTCGAATTTCATTTCTGTACTTTAGTTCCCAACCCATTGGATAGTCAGTCATTTGTGTACCATGGCTTTCTGCATGAACATTAGTCATCATGGCATTATAGTTTCCAACACGGCGGCTTATTTCCATCTGAACATACCTTACACCATAGGTACAGAGGGGAGTAGTACGTAAGCCATTACAGTAACACATTTGCACAGGAAGTCAAGAAATCGATGCACCAGAAGTCTGGCTTGGTTCACAATCTCGAGTGCAAGTGACTCATGTGTAGGTTGCTGTGATTGGCTGGCTTGACCTTCATTCACGACCATTCCTTGCCTTACCATGATAGAATGG
Source organism: Phoronis australis (assembly GCA_002633005.1). NCBI lineage: Eukaryota > Metazoa > Phoronida > Phoronidae > Phoronis > Phoronis australis. The sequence continues at coordinate 181,572 of NMRA01000127.1, read as the reverse complement.
TAAGCAGCAGATTATCACACGCGTGGTTTAGTGGCGAGATTCTGAACCTTGCCAGAGCTGCAGGTTATCGCGTGCATATGGTGTATGATAGATCGAAGTAAGCTCCCAGACGCTTGGTTTGCATGACATAGTTGTGACATTTTGTCACATACTATAGAAATAAATGCCCCACCTTCGAGAATTTTAGCAAAACATGTCAAAACTGATTTACCAGTACAGTGATTAGTGTCACCAGACAACCTGAAACTGTTTCTTGAATTCTTTAAATGTACTAGTCTACGCTCTGGGGAGTTCCTTCTCACTCTTGAATGCACAATTTGGTGCGATACCTGCCTGATCACCTATCGGTTCTTGAGACACTGTCCCATGCTGTTTTTGCAACTGAGCACAGGTAACAACTCAACTAGACAGCGATCAAAATCTCTAGGTGGCCTCTACAGGAGCTTCATACGCCGAAAACGTTTAGGCGAATTATGCCTCACACTGATTAAGAGTGCCTACACGTAAAATCAGGTAAAAGTAGGAAATGAATTATCACAGTTTATTGACATATATTTCATTTGTAAACCTTGGTACTTTCCCAACATTACTGGAAGTAGTAAGCATTTTTCTCAATAGTGCTAGTCAACAGATTACAGGAATGGTCTAACAAGAACGATACACTAAATGAAAACCGACTGGGTTCTGGAAACGATATTCCACGGTAGACAATATGTTCGTTTTAAGTACAATGATAAATAAATGCAGTGCAAAACGTAGAGTCACATTTTTTTGCCCTTTTGTGGACTTTCAAAAAGCTTTTGACTGGGCATGGCAAGATGGACTTAGTTACAAAATGATAAAATATGGTATAACTGGTAGAGAGCATGTTATACAATCCGTGTATGTTAAAGCTTGCGTTCAAACAAACAAACAAACAAACAAACAAACAAACATACAAACAAATGTGGCATTGTTACAGATTTATTTGAACGACCTTTTGGGGAAGGTCTGGAATGTCTAGTGTCTCCATTTTTATTTTAACAGTTAATAAAATGACTTAGAAATGGAATTGTTTAAAACTCGAGTTTCAGAGGTAAACCTTGGTTTAATAAATTTATAAAATAATATATATATATATATATATATATGGATATGCATATGTATATGCAAACGTATATGACTGTACTTCGGGAGCAAGTTTTCGTTACCCCAATTCATAGGTCATTCTTTGCAGTATTTCACACCCGCCGTGTCTCACTGTGTGTGTCGTCAACTTATACTCTGTGGTGGCATTACTGCGTCATTTTATCTTCACTTGAGAATGAAACAAGTATGTTTCGAAATATCGTGTCTCTCTTAATTATGTCGCTAGGTCAGGTACTGTATCTATGTTCAGTTGAGAGTAGAGTTTTGTTCCGAAAGTATGAACGCAACGGAATAAAGAATGTGAACAGTGAAAAGTGTGCATTTAACAAACTCTGCACACGTATATGCATATGCGTATTAACTTCGTTGAAAACACGACTAAACTTTTTGTTTGAAAGCTTGATACTGATTCTCTCGTAGTGTCGGAACAATCTCCTTGGTTCAGGTGTGCAGTTATGTCGTAAAACACCAAGACTAGACATAACAAACAAACAAACAAACAAATTAAAACACTAACTATATTTAGAGACTATATGTCTCATCATCAAGCAATAAATGGAATGAATATATTCGTAGCTAAATAAACAGTGAAACGTGACAGCGGGAAGAGGGGCATAGAAGCAGATTGTGAAGGCAATAAACATTTCTTAAAGATGACAGTTAATATAGATATAGCGACGAAATACAAAATTGGCTGAATACACGACATTTGTCGTTTTTAACAACATTTATTCCGTTCCCTTCGTACCCTCGGAACAAAATTTGACACTCTACTGAATTTTGCTAAAGCATCTGACGACCTAATCAACTATAAAAAAGAAACAGGGACCAATTTGGTGTGTAGACGTCAACACATTAAGTTACAGTGCTTAGATTGTTGTCATCTTGAACGGTTCTTTTTCATATCACACTAAAGTGCGACAACATACCTGTCCCTACCTGGTAAAACGTGTATGGGAAGAAAGGAAAACGTTTGAAGGAAATTGTACACCCAAATCATCTACAGAGGCAGTAATACTCCAAAGTGACCCCAAGGCTATGAGAGAAAAACTCGATTTATTAACGGCGAGTAAAATAGCAGGAAATATGGTTGTTAAAAATGAAATTGCGACAACTTTTGTAGAAAAGCAAAACGCGATATATTTTATCCCACATAGAGCACACATCACGAATTTTTGTCCGATCGGTCGGCTAGGAGTCGACGACCGGCCGTCGAACGGTCGGCAAATTAGCCGACCGGTCGGCTAATTTTTAGCCGACCGGCAGCCGGCCGCAGTGCCGAGTCATAAGCCGACCAACCAGCCGACTCTACAGCCGACCTTAATTGCCGACCGGCCATCAGCCGACCCGCTAGTCAGCTGCTATTTTTAGGCTAGATTAGCAGTTGCGTAATATGTTGTCAGGCTGTTACCGCTTTGCATGCAGATGCCGATATTCGTCTCGGCACAGGGTCAAATAAATTAACTTAGTTTTACTCTTTCCATTACATGAGTTCACATCGGTTGTGTTCACCGACCACTAATTCGAAAGTTGGAGGCAAGCAGTAATATTAAACATTGGATTATGGACAATGCAACAAGTTTTGGATAACAAAACGTTAAAGTTTTCTTTACATTTGATCTTTTGGCTCGTGACAGTAACAAGTTGCATTAGACTGGCTGCTTCTAGGTCAACACAACGAAGTAGTCATTTTGTAAACGCAGCTGTTTTTTACAGTCTTCGTCCACACTTGTGTTACGCCGAACTGCATCTTTTTGCGTTTTTAAATTCCTCACGGGTCTCCTATCACGCGCCCATGATGATGGGATAGTGAATGAGTTGTTGCACCGAAGAGCTTTTACTCCGGAGATTTTGTTTTCACAGTATTAACCCTTGCAGTAAAGACGCGAAATAAACGGAACTTTATGACCTAATCCCACGGACTTGGAAGACTCTAACTTCGAAAATCATATGGTTGCGACTTCCACGAACTTAGACAGTGACATCAAACATGAAATGACCATTATTGAGGCTCAGAGGCGGATCCAGGATTTTGAGTTGGAGGGAAAGGGCAAAGGAATAACCAAAATTTCGGCAAACGCGGCCGCCCAGCCCGAAGCGTGGGGATGCAGCAGTCTCGAATTTTTGGACCAGTTGACTAAACAAAAAACGGTATACGGGGTTTGTTCAGGCCTATGCATTGTTTATTCGTGTGCTAGTCAGCAATTCGCACCCTAACTTCCAAATGGTATCTGGTAGAATTTTAGAGGGGGCATGGCCCCCTTGACAAACCCCTAAATCCGCCAATGAGGCTACTACCCATTCTAGCCTTGCGCATACCGTTTTCATGCATCGTGACATCGGTAACGGTAAAATCTGCTCTAGTTACATGTATCAGTTGGTCGTTGACGTTGATCCAAAAACAAATATTTTCTGTCAACAACATATTGACAAATTGTATAAAATAAAACAATTTTGAACGGGAAGATGCGAATACGTGGTGAAGAGGTGTTTGTCTCTACGCGGCATTTCTGCGTGAATCTTTGGTAAAGCGAATGCGATGTCGAAAAAAATGAAAGGAAATACACCAAGGTACACGTTTTGTGAAGCAAAGCGTCTAGTGATGGTTATAGCGCATGATCTGGCCTCCTTGGGTAGTAAGTGACGCTGAATGATATCTGGCAACTATGGCTCCAATATTAAAATATCACGGTTGTATTGCCCACCACCCCCCTCTTCTCCCCGAGTTCTGCACCTTCCAATGAGTCACCACGCCAGATTTGGTTCAGTTTTAGTCCTAAAATCGCAGAATCATTCTTCTGTGTTCAGCTGTAACGAGACCTACAATTTTTTTGGAACGGTGTTCAATCTTAAAAAAACTTCCAGCACGAGAGTGCTTTGTCAGAAATGCCAAGCACTTGCAGCGTTCAACGACGTTTTCGTTTCCGTATGTCCACAAAAGTGCTTTAAGCAGCGTGTACAGATTTGTTCATTTCGCTTTTCTACACGAATATGCCCAACACGGTGTTTTGAAAAAGTCCATTTTTGAAGGGATTTTCAAAAATTAACATGTTTGGTTGATGCATTCAGTCAGTGCCACGTCGTACATCAAATGTAGGAGAGAGTTACCGGTTCCGTACCAGTTATCATCGTCGTACCACGTCATTTCCCGCCAAACTACGGCCAGTCAATGAATGTATATTGTGTTTATTGAAATACCTTGAAGCAATCATTAGTTTCAGCAGAATTATTGAAGTTTGACTTGTGGCAATATTTCGTAGCGTTTTAAGACACAAGTTCATGTTGACGTCATTTAACATTTAATTACAAAATCCAACTGCGCCAACGCCACGGATATTTGTCAAGTTTGATATAATCCCCCACTTGTTGCAACAACTAACTACACATGGTTTCTAGAACATTCTGATGTTTCGATTTACGTTTAGCAATTATAAGAGACGAAACGTGATGTAATTACAGAAATTCTTAAGTAGTAATAAAATGGCTGCAGGACGGGATTAAACTGGAAACCTCTGGTATAACACTTCGGGGCGGCAGGTGGCACCAGTGGATTATTAATAAAAATGTGTTTGCCTGACTTACTTGAATGTAATATTTCTGATGCTGAAATGTTTAGTGCCGATCATCACGAATTGTTGTGTCGCCTCTCCCTCCCCCCTCCTCCCCAGTGGCGGATTTAGGGGGGGCCCAAGGGGGCCATGGCCCCCCTAAAATTCTTCCAGATTAAACTTGGTAATTCGGTGTGTAAGTGTCTGACGGGCAAATTCCTAGATAATACTCTGCCAGTTACCCAACTCGAAATCCTGGATCTCCCCCTGGTCAAGGTTTTGCAGCACTAGCTGAAGCATAGAACAGACATTACGTAGCCCGTTTTGCTTGAGTAGACTTGAGCACGTGGGGGAGAAGTTAATAAAGTGATTAACTCGAATCAGTCTTCAGTCTATCGTCGCACCGAAAGCTTCTTAACACTGGTCAGCGATAACCTGTGTCCGTCCATCCACGGAGTAAACCGCATGTTCATTATAAAATTTGCAAACAGATGCTTGCCGACTAAGTACATTTTATGAATAAAACGGATAAAAAGACGAATATAGAGGGTACACCCATATTAAAATCGCAATTTCGTGTTTTCTCTTTTCATTCTTTTATTCATGTCATGACTACAGTACAATGAACGTAAGTTTTTCATAAGCTCATTCGTTCAAACATTCCGATGAGAAAACCAACCAGTTTCCTATCTTAAGAGTGCAGTGCACTTCAGACCAGACAAAAAGCCATAAGTGGGTGATATACCCTATGTCACGGATTTGGATCGTACTGTGCGCTGAAGTTTACTTGCTTATGTAATATTACTAAAACTGTGTAGTTTAATACAATTCCTACTCTGATAAATAGTTTAAAAGTCGGGCACATCAGTTTTCGCTCAAAATCAGTGTCAAATTTTAGCATGAAATCTCATTTTTGTGGTATTGTAAAAATTATAGAAGCTGCTGGACAGTGAAATAGTTTGTGTTATGGATTAACTCATCCATGCTGTGAGGATAATGAACGGGGCCAAAAAGGCAAAAACATAGAAAACTGATAACAATTCTCACTAAAAACTGCAGTCGTCAGATATTGTCACTCAACAGGAAATGTTTGTATGCATTATAGATGACTTTTCTTCTCCGTTATTATGGAAATAAGTATTAACAGGGTTAGTTGAATTTGCCATACCTCGATTCTGTGAAAGTCTTGCTCCCAACTCTTACTAAAAAATGCTTCTAGAAACTTATACATGGCTCTTTTCAGGAAATGCGTCTAGACTATAACAAAAATAAGCGGCATCATTAACTAAATATTTGATGAGAATTGCCTGTCAATATTTTGTGTCGAGACTGACAACTTTAAATGATGTACATGTATATTTTGGAGTCATAGCAATAACAATAACCACTAAGGAAGAAAGAACCACCAGCGGAAACACATTTATACTGAGTCGGTAAAAAAGTCACATTGTTCCGTGAAGGTTATTTCTTGTAACTTATTTTTAGAGATTTTATTACCCAGAGGCCATGAATTAAAATTCAATGTACAACACGTTGCTCTGTACTTCAGTGAAGAAGACAAACTCGAATGAAATACAAATAAATGAAGCCTATCTGTAGAGCTCTGATGCCAGAAATTGACCATTCTAGAGTTCCTAAACAATAAGACTAATCGTTAGAGAAGCGCTCTGACTAAATTTCTTACGAAATATATCAGGCGCAAACGCCATGTGGTCACCTTTTACGGGAATACACAAGGTCTAGCTCCATTTGGAAGAATTCCATGTGTCGGATATGACCGAACGTGTTCAAGCTGACAGACTCCAAATATAGATTTCAAGATTTGGAGGGACAGGGAAAAGGGGGGGGGGGTGCTGGGGTGCTGAGATTCCCACTTTTTCAAGCAGATTGGTACATTTCCCAAGAATTATGAAACAATCGATATCAACGACATGCTGGAAGAAAAGTATAATGTTTCCTTAACTATATGGATAACAAAGTCAGCTTCATGGCATTTGGATATTCTTTTTTCTTATCAGTGTCCTGGACGATTTATATGGAGATGAAGGTCATTTTTTATCTCGATATGGACATGCTTGTGACATAGGTGTGTTCGGTTGAATAAACCGATGAGTATAGTAAAATTGACCCTTTAACAACAAATGCAACATCAATTTTAATATTTGTAATTGTCATACATGCAACTCATTCATTGCCAAGTGTCAAGAGTTCTTCAAACATTGACTGCGATACTAGGTTTATGTTATAACATCCGGATGACTTCAAAATGGTTATGTGTATGGCAGCTTCTGAAATCACGTATCAATATGTTCTCATTGAAGACGTATTATCATCTGAACTCGTCCGGATTTCCGCTTGAGTCCATCCTAATGGTCACGTTTACGATGTTTCCCAAATATCGTAGTAGGGTTTCCTCGTACCGATCATCCCGCCTATAACTGGACCACCTGAAGAGAAAAAGTGTTCAAACATTTTGTAGAAAGGGTCGCGTGCAGTGTGACCAAATTCCTTTTGAAATGCTTTTTGTTCCAACATGATGCGGAGTATAAAAGACTAGCCGGAAGTGACGCAGGAGTCTTGTTTGTTTTTACCCAGTGTCTTTCATCGACAAATCTGACTTTCATGGATCAGATATTACCAATAACCAAACGTTACTGATTACCTGTGGAATTGAAACTCCAAAGGCTAGAACAATTTCAAAACATTTAAAGGTACATGGGTATATACACCGTATGTCATGACTGACGCTAAGCGTAACCACTGATACACCGTATTTCGATTAACAAAGTTAGAATCTGTGTGGTTAATGCAGAATGTTTACTGGGAGAAGATTTCATATGGAATAGTGTATGCCTATCTACTAACCAACATATACCGAGCTGAAGCATCATTCTATTTCCCCATTTCTAAAGAAAACTTATTCGTGAGCGTTGTCTTGCAATGGCCAATATTTTCTCATATCTATTCAAACAACAAAAATTTGAAAGACTGTGAATGTAATTTGCCAAGATCGGCTAGATGCGGCTAGTGTTCTTGGATTGTTGCATCCGGGAAGAAAAACATGACTAACTTAGTGTGGGGGGACTCTTAAATTTCTTTTCGCATGATTTCGGAAATTTCAGGATTTTGCTGGAATTTACAAATTAAAATAAAATTCGTTAATACTAAATTCTATTTAGAGTCGTGGCTTGAAGTTTAATGGAATATAAGCGTGACTCTTCACCTTTTGGAATTGGGTTGTTATTCATTTGACTAATCAAGCGCCTAAATTTTAAAGGCAAAATGAACCAAGATGAATACAAGTTCACTGCGAAAGCAAAGTGCACCATAGCGACACCTACTGACGAAATTTTGTCAACTATGTTCATGCCGCTGGCAGCCATGTAGGTCTGTACAACAGTTTTGATTTTAGTGATGGACTTAAACCTCGAGTCGTTGAGAAGTTTTTCGTATTCTGTGACTATTTCGTTAAGGAATTGTTATTCACCGCATCTTCGGTGGAGAATTCGTTGAAGTTGGGACAAGACCCCCCCTTCGCCATACGCCTTACTCAAGAGATCCTGAGGAATGATTTTAATGAATTATTCAAACAACTGAAAAATGGGTGATGCAGTTAGATTCTGATGACACACGTCAGGTACTGTAGTTGGCAACAAAGAAATGATGCACTTCCTTTAGCAAATTATCTTGTAACGAGATACACTTCGCTTGTTTACTTGAGCTGAAACAAGTTAATCAATCAACAAACCTACGTGGTTGTTTTAGGACCTTTTGCCTTCGACGTCTGTGAAAGTGTCGATTCAGCTTGATCCAAAATGCATTTGGTCTACACACAATATATATATATATATATATATATATATATATATATATATATGTATATATACATGTTTATATGCAGATGTGGGGTTATTATCTGAAACCTTGAAGTGGGATAAAATTTTGAGACCTTGTTCCGCAACTATGTATGCCCCATTGGGTATATACCCCGGTACGATATATAGCTCACAACTATATATACCTCACTAGGTATATGCCCCAGTACAATATATACAAGTATATATGTCCCATCAGGTATATACACTATATAGCACACAGCAATATATGTCCCATTTGATATATGCCCCTGTAAGTTTTATGCTCCAGAATGTTACACATATCCCGGTTTTTGCATTGTTCATACACTCCACACAATATTCCCGCCCCACAACTATATATATGTCACATTCGGTAAATGTCTTTGTGTGCCAAAAATACTCTCATCCAAACACCACTGAAAGATACTTGTGTGTGTACACAACAGATTTTACCACTTTAAAATTTAAAAATGTGTGAAACTTTTATCTTTTCATAATTCTGAAATGGGAGCCGATGACAATATCTCCATCAGGCTCTATGATACCTCTTCGACAGATTTTTAAATTATATAAAAATACACTTGTACAAACACGTTGACACCATCCTAAACATGTGGAGAACACTTCGCTTACACTGGTGCTCGCTCTAATCCCCTAAGCCCCAGACAACTTTACAATGCTTATTCAGCACGCCCTTTGTATTGATGTAGATCTGAGCTAATCAAGTGGAAAGGTAATTCCTAGCATTAATGTTTAAACTATGGTTATTGTAAGTAACCCCGTTTTGGTTTTCTCTGAAATTTGCAGAGTTATAGCCTGCTACTCTGGAGAGTAGTTTTAACTTGGTACATTATAAATATTACAAAATGAATAAAAAGGTTAACTTGTGTTTATCTTCTGAATGGGCCACTTCCCAAAGGAACGATAAGTTTCATATTAGTTTTCTATCTTTAATTTTTAATGCTTCTACCCACTTGTTTTTTTATTACCGGGAATAGGTTGACAGCTTTTTATCTAGGTTTTGAACTTGAATTACCAAAACAGTGGTAGTCTTTGATCGCCAGCTAAACTTAATTAGTTAAGTTCATGGTGACTCCATCCCTAAACTTACCACATTACAAGTACACTAAACATTTCACGTGCCATTAAAGTTTAATCTTTATTAGATAAAATAAAAACAAAAGTGCAAATATGGTAAAGATTTGGAATCTCTGGACAATTTCGGTGGCACTGACTATATAACTATCTAGCTCTTTGTCAGTAATAAAAAATGAAGAGCGGGCACAAAAACTGTTTCCTGGTCAAAAATCTGGTTAAAAGAGATTGAAAGAATATTAAAAAATGAATCCATTTGATATTGTTAACTCTGATCAGCTTTTGTATATCTACCGAGTATTTGAATACGCGCGGTAGTTTATCTTCAATCGTACCCAATGGTTGTAGTTTTTTAGATTATTAGTTCATCGATTTTTAAAAATCGAAAACCGTACTGGGTGTTTTTTTCCCGCTGAATACCGCCGTGGTGTTCGTTTATAACGGAAATTAGTGATTAAAGGAGAATTACACCCGATTTAATTAGTCTTTTTTACCATGTTAATCGGTCTACATGTATATCCACATCGCCTCGCATACGGTCGACCTTACCTTGTCTAGAGGTGTCGCGTTAACCTGTGAGGAAGGTGAGAAACGACGCAGCGACGTCAGTGGTTCATTTGCAGAGTGAATGCCGTTACGTTGCAGTGTGGGGCATCAAAAATAGAGGATACATGTAAATTATACAAACAGTTTCATTCTGCGCATCACACGGCTCTTAGCAGGCTGCAAGTCACCTCAATTTTATAATGCGACCGTGTTAACAACAATTACGGCAAAAATAATAAGTAAACATGAAAGATTTAGATTAAATCGTGTTTGATTTCTTCACACAAAACATCTAATACATAGTAATTACCATACTCAATAACCAAAATCATTTAGTTTCAAAGATGTCCAAACTGCAAAAACTGCAATTTCATTCCTCAATATTGTGTACTTAACAAAACTCAAGTTCTGACGTTCTGCGGTTGAAGTGATGATGGTGATAATGAAGAATGTAGGAAACCTAATGAAGGTGGCACTACATACATTTCATTATCAAGGGCAGATCCTGCTGACTTTGCTGCACCCTTGGCAAATGTCCTGCGATAATCACTTTGAGCATCACTAATAGATCCCGAGGACTCTTTTTCCAACTCCATGCAGACTCTCGTATTGTCATCATCACTTTCATCTATGCTCACAGAATAGGTTTGTGTTATCCTCGGGATTTCCAAGACTTCACAAGTTTCACATTCAGTCAGTGTATCACCTGAAAATATGATTGAGATTTTTTAGCATAATTTGATGAGATAAAAAATTGAAGTTTTGGCTGAATGTTCTTGTCAATAATACAGGAATTATGAAACCTGTCATACCACACTTTTTGTTACAGTTTCTAAGTTTTATTTTTAAGAGTTTACAAGTATTTTCTGTATATTTTATTAACCTCGGGCCCATCAGTTATCTACCTAGTTACTAGATTTTTTTTACATTATTTACAATTTTCTAAGAATAGAATCTGAATCATTTGATTGGTATGCATGCACACTTTATGAAACCTGTCATTCCTGTGAGGTATATATTTAGTTATGGAATCTATATTTATACCTTTCCCATAATTAAGTTGAAGAATTTTAAGGATAGCCTGGACTCGAAACGTCCGTTTGAGTTGGTATACTCGGATCGCTCAGAATATCGGAAACATTTTGCGGTTCGTTTGGCATTACATCTGGGAGCTCAACATCTGGTAACGGTTGAAAAGGCCCTCGAGTTGGGCGTATTTGGAATCGGTTTCTCCGATATACTCCTCCATTGCAAGATTCCACCACGTACGTCCTGTCTGATAATTTCTCTCGAACTTTCCCCAGAATCCATCGATGCCCTTCCTTATGTTCGAAATAGACAATTTTGCCAACCATAAGCTCTGGCAGGTCCTTCGCTTTTTTGTCAAAATACTTCTTCATGGACTCCTTTTTCGCATTTCTCCTTTCAGCGGCAGCCGGGTCTCGCGGTCCTTTTGAAATTCAAAATAAGGTATGGTGCTGCGCGTCAATCTACCGAACATCATTTGAACTGGGCTCAATCCCGTGTCCTCGCGCGGAGTGTTGCGCTGTTCCAAAAGTGTGAGATTAGGATCAGTGCCATCTTTTGTAGCTTTAATCATCAGACGTCTCGCAACCTTAACGGCTGCCTCGGCCTTCTATTGGTACTGTGATGGCCTGGAGATGAAAACGACTGCACAATTCGTCCATTCTTTTGCGAACAAACAGAACTCGAATGAGGTAAATTGCAAACCAGTATCAGTCAAAAACAGTTTCGGAATGCCGAAACGCGCAAATTGCTTTTTTAAACAAGCTCTGACTTTTGAGCTTGTAAGGCTTTGTAATCGGTCATTTTCAATGAAGTTGGAGTGGTGGTCAATTACCGCAAGGAACTGTCGGCCGTCTAGTTCAAAAATATCGCTGAATACTTTCTCCCACGGTGCGTTTCAGGCATTGGCTTTAACGTCTCTTTCTGATTTCTGTGACGCCGTTCCTGGCAGGGAGCGCAGGAGTCAACAAGCTGTTCATTCTGGGCCAGTAAACGAGCGAGCACGGAGCATCATGATGTTATATCCCATATGTGCGGAATGAAGTCGTTTAGTTATGTCCTTTCGGAATTTAGTCGGAACTAGTATGGCTTCATCTTTTAAGAGTATACCATCTTCGCAAGAGAGTATGTCACGCATGCTGAAATAAGCTTTAAGCTCGCAAGGTACACGATTTTTGTCTGGCCAACCATCGAGAATAAACGTTTTCAAAATTGTCATGGCCCTGTCGCCTTCGGTAGCCTCTCTTATTTCTTGTAATCGCGTGTCGGAAATGTTCAAGAAGAACTGAATGTTCATTACGCTAGAGGTTCGGTCAGTCGCTTCCAATAGTCCTTTTGCGAGTTTATAACAATAACGCGAGATTATGTGATACTTAACTGTGACGTCACGGGAAGTGGGGCAAAAGCTTGTCGTTAGGCCATTTGCCCAATACGGTAACATAATGTATTCTGTTATTTTCTTCGAGTTTTTAGCCGTTTAGTTCAAAAAATGCCAAACAAGCATTGCTGTTATGGCAAATGAAATTCAGATTCGCACTACAATACGTTATATCGCGTTCTGTACTAATTTCGTCCCGTGTATTTTAAACGGGCGGTAGGCGAAATCCGCTCACTGATTAAGTTTACACCTCGTCAAAAATACATTCTGCACTTACAAATTATCACCTAGAAAGGCGCTTACTTTCTTCAGTGATCCTTTCTGCTTCCAAACATATCTTCGATGAAGCATAGCTACCGGAATTTAGGTGACTTTGGCGAAGAATTCCAATTCCACTATGTTGTTACTGTTAATTTTGACCGCGCGCGATAACCACAAAGTATTTCAACTGAGTCAGGTGAGTGTTAGGCAAAGGCTAGCGCGAGACTGAGCGAAGCTCGAGACCTGGCGCGTGACACTTGCAAAATAGCATGAGCAAATATTAAATGAAATTTGTAAGATTTGTGTCCCTTGGGCTTTTTGTTCGTCAACAGGCGTGATTTCGCGTAACTTCCTCAAAATGGAGCCCAGTCAGAGAAGCACGAGCGAACCCCGAGTTTCATGGATATGTTCAAGTTATCTGCAGACTAAATTGTGTCCATAGTCAGGGTATGCGTTAATTATAGTTCCATGTGCATATATGTATGTTTCATTCCATTTTATTTGCTGTATTTTGAAGTGAGTAACTTTTTATGGGGATACACTATCGCCCCTGTATGCCTGTGGCATTCAGGCCTTGACAGGGTTGAGTTTCAATTTAAGTCCGTTCACAGCTTCGCACAACATATGAAGTTCACATTTTTTCCGTCCATTTACACTTATTCCACGATCCATCTACCATCTCTAAGTTGTGTTAAGGTTTTAAGCGTAAAATTCACCATAAGAACTCTAGTAAGATTTAGCGTGTGCAGCAAAGACTCGGGGCAAAACAAGAGCAATATGGCGGGTTTTGCCCCTTTTCCGGTGACGTCACATGGACTAACGAGAAACTCGCAAGTGAGCTATTGTGAACGACTCAGCGCGTCAGCGATATATAGTTCGGTTCCTTTCACGAACTGAAAATCAAACTCACACCGATGAACTCTCATTAGAAAAATCTGCAGACGCTTTGGGGTCTGGCTCAACGGTCATTTCAAAATTGCTGCAAGGGACCGATGATCATTCTGCATTACCACTTTGGTGCCATAAGTATACTGGTCAAAACGTTATAATCCAAAAACTACGGACAATAGTTCCTCGGTACATTGCCGTGAAAGCACCTATACATCATACACAGACGCCTATATATAAAATATTTGCCAATAGGGAGCCACCCCAGTCTATTAAACATACATGTATGAGTTGACGGAGTGTCAAAAGGCACACCTAGAATAAGTCTGGCCGCCTGCTTCTGAGCTTTCAATAAAGAGGAAACTAAATTTGCATTGCATCCTGACCACGCTGTACTACAATAAACGAACAGAGGGAATACACAAGCGCTAAAATATTGCAGACGCCCTTCTGTGGGAAGAAATGGTGATATACGCCGGAGAAGACCAAGGCGCTGCCTAATTTTGAACACAGTCCCATTAATATGGCTAGACCAGCTGAGGGTCTTGTCTGCAGTAACACATCAAAACTTTTCACTGTCAACATATTTGAGGCGTATATTGGAAATAGCAAGGTTAAGCTCAAGATTACTTCTACTATGCCGTTGCTCTGAGGCAATACTCGTACATTTTGTTTTTTCACCATTAATTACCATTTTATTATCAGTACACCAGGTAGCAACCTTATCCACATCAGACTGGAGTCTGTCCTTTACAGCGATCAGCACGTTTGCCGCAACAGACAAAGTAGTATCATCTGCATACATGTCAACCGTGTTTTCCCAGACCAAAGAGAGATCATTTATAAAAAGTAAAAACTGCAGAGGTCCCAGGATGGATCCCTGGGGAACACCGTGTGTGATACCTCGGGACTCAGACAGACGTCCACCAAGGGATACAACCTGGCACCTCTCTGAGAGATATGATTTAAACCAGTCTAGGGAAACCTTGCCCACCAATTTGCTTAGAAGTATATTGTAATCAACGAGATCAAAAGCTTTTTTGAAATCCAAAAATACTATACCAACGTTGTGACCACTATCTACACCCTGAGCCCAGCCGTGAACAATATTAATGAAGTCAGTTTCACAGGAGTAGTCACCGGACTGAGATGCAACTACTAAATCATGCTCAGTCAAAAATGAATAAAAGGTATTGTGAACATGCTTTTCCAACAATTTAGGCAAGACCGGTAAAATTGAAATTGGTCTGTAATTGTTTACATTGTCAGTAGCACCGCATTTGTGTAAAGGGGATACTTTTGCAAGTTTCCACAAACTTGGAAACTTGGAAGTTTTAATGCTATGGTTTAAAAGATAGGTGATGAATGGTGTCAGCTCCTCATGACCTAGTTTCAAAACTTTGGAGCTGACATCATCCATTCCAGTGGCTTTATTAAGATTAAGAAAATTTAAGAACTTATTTACAAATTCCATATTTACCAGAGGTATATCATAACCTATATCACTTTCAACTCTGATACTAACAAAGTCAATCAAATCTTTATGAGTGGCGTGTGTATCTTTAATATCACGAGTACGTTTGCTAGCTATGTCAGTAAAAAATTATTGGCAATCTGAAATTTATCATGAACACACTTCTCATCAATCCTTAACATGGCAGGTGATGAGGATTTTTCCTTAGGAGCAACTTGTCTGATGACTTTCCATAACATTTTGGAATTTTTTAAATTACTACTGATCAGTGAAGAGTAATAGTCACTCTTAGCCTTTTTAATCATTGTTACAACACGATTTCGCTCTGATGTGTAGCCCTCATAATTTCCACACTTACGTAAACTGTCCCTGAGCTTTATAGCTTCAAAAATGTCATCACTGAACCATTCAAGCTGACGCAATCTCTTCACCCGTCTAGTTTTCCATGGAGCATGTTCGTCTAAAATACTGTTAAATAACTTGTACCATGCATCAAGAACACCATCAATGTCATCATAGGCTTCGATGACTGACCAGGGAGCAAGAGTAAGATCCGATTTGAAGGCCTGGTCATCAGAGTTTTTAAATGATCTATAGTTCACACACTCATGATGAAATTTGGTGGCAAAATGCCTTTTCCTGACTATGCATACAGGGTAGTGATCACTTAACCCATTTTTAACACTTTTACTGATCTCACTCCGGAGCAGAAACACAAACATGATTAATCAGTGAGGCAGAGTCTGACACACGTGTAGGCTCCGTTACCACCTGATGGAGATTCAAACCTTAAATCACATCTTCGAGGGGTTTTGAAATTTCATCGTTCCAATCAACATTAAGCTCACCAGCGATAACCACCTCATAGCCATACCTGCTAACCACAGACTCGAAGCTTTCAAGCCAATTTGTCTGAGCAGGAGGTCTGTAGAAATTGAGAACAATTAAAGGACTGACATACTTATAATTCAGTTGAACACACAGAAGTTCCAAATCGTGTCTTCTAATGTAGGCAAGGCTGCTTCTGACATACGTGCATACGCCACCATAACGAGTACCGTTTTGTCTGTCTAGGCGTTCCACATTGTAACCACAGATTGCAATTTCTTCGTTTGCAATGTCGCAAGATAGCCATGTCTCTTGGAGACGGGTAACATCCAGGGACCAATTGTTTATGTTAAAAGCAACTTCCGGTAATTTATTATAAAGAATTCTAACATACCACGAGCACAGTTTCAGACCACTGGTCACGACTAATACAAGAAAAGACACTGTATCTTCAGAAGCCATTAAGTCACAAATCGGTCCCACAAGCACAGGAAGACGCCATATTGGATAAAAACGAGTGGGTGTTGACCGCAACTAAAATTGGACTAACAAGCAAGAAATAATCAAAATGAGATCCATATGAACAGATGAGATATCTTTTGAAGTGGTGAGAAATATTGTATTGTCTCAAATGTGCTGTATAAGTCTCTTGAAAACTTTATACTGATTATAAAAATTCAGCAGCTCCGATCCAGTCGTACTTGTCTGTGCACCACCTATAGTCTCCCCTCCGACGCTGGTTGAAAATAAATCGTTCATACGTTTCACGAACCTCTCCCACTGCAAAATTGTCAAATTTGACCAAGATGTCAGCTACAGTGCGGTCTGCAACCTCTGTGTCAAACTTGAAACCGTTATAAATTTTCAGCCCGTCATCCCCTACGGCGTGCAATAGCAACGCCACCTGGTAATCCCTTGGATGCTCGTCCAGTTGGGCAATAACGCTATAATTCTGCCACTTTTGCTTAAACAACTTCCAGCTTTCCTTAGAGGCTGGGCCAGATAGCAGGTGAATTCCTGGCACAGGTTTCGGTTTGGGGTGGCATGTTGCAAAGTCAGCACGCAGCGATATGACAGGGACAGAGTCCGGCGAGAATGAGGTCAGGTCGGTGGCGTGTAAGATCGCCAGTAAAACAGGAAGTCCGACGCAACCGGTTCAAAAAGGCACTACGAGTGTTAGCTAAACGCTTCACATGCTTCCACCATGTTAAGTTAAGGTCTGATGACGATGATTCTTAGTCAATCAAGAGAAAAACAACACCATAGATAGCCGGAGCTGTGTATTGGAATGAACAGACAGACGAATGTCGCGCCGTTGCCGGCAGTAACACTAAATACTCTACAATACTCAGCACCTTTAAGACGACGTATCTGACAATCCTGAATTATTTTAGCAAAAATCAACACCTTGTCACAAATACAGCATCCCTTCATTTCTTCATCTGAAACGAATTATAAATGCAGTATGACCTATGCTGCACCTTTGCATTTGCATTTATTTGGCAACCCATCTTGTAAATTTCCATTGTGATGAGTTCGAAATTTTAAGATATTTTGTTAGCTACATTTAATGGTTCACTTAAATAACAATAAGTGTGTTGGGAAGCCAACTATTGCAAATAGCGAAATAGGCAATGCTTTATAATGCTAAATAATGTAAGATTGAAAAAACAGGTTCGATGCTAAAGGAATACGAATGAAAATGACTCTATAGTTACATATGAAAGTATTGAATCACAGTCGTGAATCATTATGACCTCGCACATTCGAGTTTAATATAATTTAATGATTGAACTCTTGAGAAAATGTGATGAATCTGCTAAAATAGTGTATATTTCACTATATACTTTCATTTTTATGAAAGCCCCACACCCACCTCATTCATGACGTCGCATGTTTCCCTTCTCTAAGAAAGTAAGCACCAGCTTGTACCTTTATGTTTTCCATTGTTAATTGAACTGAATGGATTGACAAGACTGGCATTTGAAAATTATCAAAAAATCAAAACTGTCACTACAAATTAGGATCAGATAGTCCGCAGAGTCAATAGTCGGAATAGAAAAGTTTTTGATAGTTTTCTAAATTATTCCATAATCTACAGAATGTCACAAATTTTCCGTAAAGCCCTGTTAACGAACAGCAACCTGGACAAGCTATGAACAGTTGGTTTAATGTTGCGAATTATTCTTTGTAACTACAAGTAGGTAACGCAAGATCAAGTTCCCCTTAATATAAGTCTTTGGACTATTGACCAATAGAGCCATACAACCATTGCACCAACATTCCATTATTGGATCTATTAAGCAAACATCAAATTATCATACCATAGAACTTAAGCCAATGTTTGTAATTGCAATTAGAATACGATTAACTACTTATTGAGAACTAACAAAACTGTACGGAAACGCCATGTTTTAAAGTGTACACAACATGACTCTAGTACCTCAAAATAATTTTTATTATTATATCATACTTGATTTCAGTGCCTTTAGTGCACAGCTCATACAGGAACACGCAAAAATTGAAAAAATAATAATTATGTACAACGTCATGGGTTGAACCCAAGTCGTTTGCCATACTGTTCGGATCAGAGACAAAGTGTATAGAGTGAAGAGAACGCAAAGTACATTTAGCGTCGAGAAGGTTCGTAGAGGGATCAAAAGATGTGTTTCCGGAGGCTTCAGCAACAGGAGTCGGGCAGAGAACGTCTCGGTGTTCCGAAGGACACCAAAGTTGCACAGAAGTGGCATCGCTTCGTGAGCCGAACGAGAGTGTGGGACGTCATCGTGGACCAAGCGATTCGGTCCGTGGCCACTCTGTGTTCTGCCCACTTTGAGGACTCGTGTTTCGACTCCAGTCGCAGGAGACGTTACGATGAAGGCCTGGTTCAATAAAGGACAATATTTATCATTCAGAAACATCAGCTCTTAATTCAGGATCGTCTGTTTGATGACTGGGTTGACTCGCCGAGCCCGAGGCCGCTTCTCTCGCGGGAGGATCCAGTTCGTAAGGCTCAAAGTAGAAAAGTACGCAGCCGGAAGCACATTAAACTTGTTCTCGCTTTCGTGCAACCCCATTTCCTCATCCTGGCCACCATTCCCGTACGTTTTTTCATAATATTCGTTCAATTCTTGCTCATAGTCGCCGTCGCCGTCAAATTCTCTGCTCTCCTAAATTGTTCAATGCTAATCACTGATCTCTTGTGTTCAACCCATGACGTCACATGGCGGGAAATGTGAAAATTGGCAAAATTGAAAGAAAAATCAAAATTTCGAGCTAATTACACAAAATAAACATGGGTTTAGCTAATTTTTACGTCATACATTTAGTATGTGGCCACCGGTAATTTAAAGTGTGCAAAAATCCATGGTGTGTAATGTTTAAGGATTTATTAAGTTTTCGTAAAACAGATCCTGTTAACTATGACGTACATGTAGCTGCATGAAATGTCACCAGGTTTTACTTTTTTGATTTACCCAGAACAAAGCGGACAAACGATTGGTAACGAGTCCCATAAAACCTAAATTTTAATATACCGACGTCACTTTTGTTCTATTATATTTGACGATGTAATAGCATTATGTGGGAAACTTTTCACTTGTAGATGCAAATGAATCTAATACTTCACTCTCAAAATTCTTAATATGAAAAATATTGAAAAGTTAGAGCTTGAAGGATGTGTGACAACCTGCCGATAATTCTCCAAAATCCACTCGGGCTCTAGAATACGGGGAATAACGATTTCGCCATGTAATAATCTATATACATATACCATAGAGCATAATAATTAAAAATTATAATAAGCGAGACTTAAAAATTATTGTTTAGAAAGTGGATTTCTCGACTGTTAATCTGAGTAGGCAGTTTACATAACCGACACGTTAAAACATTTCCAACTGGTGATAAAACAACGATGGATTTAAATCGGCTTGATATGTTTTGGTGTTTATTAAAACACCAACCTCAAAAGCAAAAACAGTGTCCACTAGCTAGTCCTAACAACATGTAAAGATATACAGACACATTCAGTTATAAGGGAGTTTAACAGTAGACTAGACTACCAATGACAACCTGTGGTGTGCCAGTGCCTATTGAGACTCGGCTTCCACTAATTGATAGGTAGAGCTTCACGAATGTTCAGCTCCCTTGTTGTTTATGCTTGGTTTATTATTAATAAACGCCGAAACATATCATGTCTATTTAACTTTTTGTTTTGATCAACAAATGCCGCTACTTGCTACCATGGAGAGTTTCCTACTGGATGGTGGCATATACGAGCTGCTGGAAACTTAGGTTATCTCGTTTTTGGGCTCCGGTAAAATATCTGACGATGTGCGGAGGAAGGATATTGAGGACCAACTTTTCGTTACTCTCTATCAGCACTTTGATTTTGTCCTTTTGTAAGTCCGCCTGTTGTCTACACATGAATATCTTTCGATTTGTTCGTTCCGTCTAAACAGGAAAACATACTGTAAGTTTCACCATGGTGGAGTAATAATATAAAGTGAAGAAGGTTTTCGCCGGTTATTTTACGTACTTCAGTATATTGAAAGGCATTAAACCAGTATTTTCTATCAAAAACAAGTTTTGATTGAGGATACTTACTGTTATAAAATTGCCCGTGTCTTGTTCCTGAATCAGTTTAGGGAGGCATGGAACGCGAAAGCTCGTCAAAAATATCTTTTAAACAATTCCTGGCGAAAGTACCACCTCGCCATGTCTAGCCCAGTGTATTTGACATTTCCCTATAAGGAACTTTCCAGAAAAAATAATAAAATTAGCGATTTTTGAAATACGCGTGAAGGTAAAACTCTGTGGTTACCACAGATTTTCTAATGTCCCTCCCACTTATGATAAATGCGCTCACAACCAGTTGTTTGAAGTCGCTTGAAGTTAATTTTTCCATGTATGGGAAGTGTGTTTCGTCTTTGTCTTTGCCTTGTGGGAGAAAAATCGACGAAGTGGCGATCAGTTTACAAATCGTGTTTTGAAATTTGAAACCAAAAGAAAGTGCTTTGAACTGAATTACGAAAAAATCTTAAAAATTCCTGGTGAGCAGGATGATTCTGTTTCAGTGACAGAGAACTACTTTCAACATTGCAATTTAGTCTGTTTATCGCGTTCCAGGCCTCTTTAACACTTATTTATGGGAGTTCGGTATTTCATCAGAGCATGCCAAGCCGCTGATTGGTCACGACCTAAGTCAAAACTTGTTTTTTACAGAAAGCACGGGTGTAATGCCGCTTTAATGAACGTAAATATTGTGCTTTTTCCGCAAATCATCTGAAGTGCACGTTTCTCAAAGTACACGTCTATGTTTGCTGATCAAATTCAGTTGCCTCTGACAACACGTACTCGGGATGCAGATCGTTCTCTAAAAGCCATGATGGGGACGAATACGGTAGAACACGGCCAATGTAAAAGCGCAATAATCAGATTACTCCATAATAGCCACCGGAAAAGCCAAGTGCAGCGAGCTCCCACCCCGTGACTGACAATTAATACACGGGCGCTACCTATTGGTGCATTCGAATTTAAACGTATGTACAACTTGGCTCTATGTGAATACTATTGCTGTAGAGCAGATTGGATTGGGTTGATTTGGCAAATAAATGCACATCCTTAGATAGCGCTTGTGTTAGATGACTTCAGCAACAAGAGAATGGGTGTTTATGAAATTTCTGATTAAAAAAAGACGCGTGGCGAAACAGGAAAAGTTTGCAAGGCTTCTTTTTGATTTTCTGGAACAATGCTCACATAACCACAAAGCCAGGATAAGGACCCCAAAAGAGCATTGAGAATACTCGCCGACGAAATAGCCATGGGTAGTTTCGTGAACTAAACATTTAAAAATTAAAGGTCATTTTAATGTTGAGTTTATAACACTTGGTTTAAACCAACACACACAGTAAATCAATCAAAGATATTAACTTACTTGTTGAAGTCAATATTACGTTTGTTCAATTCAAATTCAAAATAATGAATTAATCAATTCCATAATTTCCATAATGTATGAATTATAAAAGCAAACTGCGTGTTGCAGTCAGCATTCCGCTAATGGCGTGTCACATACACTTACTACATTGACCAGTGTTAGATGACTAACCACGTCATATATTTCAAAATTGAAACTGTTAATGTATTGATTTGTATTTCCAACGATTTAAGGAAGTCACTTAATGTTGGCTACATCGACTTACATTGGTCTGCTTAACTTCGTCACGAACGTTTACATTTTTTCAACTAATTTTTAGCTCAAAATTGAAACCATGCATTCCTAAAACGCATGAGCATAGAAACTTATCATCTAACGAAACAAATCTCCGGGCATTTGTATTCATGTGATTATTAGTTTTTAATAACAATGCGGAGTGGACGCGAAAAATGTGATTGATTTTGAAATATGTTGTTTCATATGTTGAAAATTTAGGCTCCTCCTCCCCTTCGGCCATGATCGAAAAAACGACAACACGCGCATAGCGGTTTTAGGAAAATTCCACGCGTCTGATTTTTTTTAAAATATACATTTATTAGCTCACAAGAAGGATTACAATGTCATGAAATTGATTTCAAACACACCCACATACACGCCATATTCACACCAAAGATCAATCCATGGTTATTATAAAAACAAAGAAGCCATACTACGGGTCCATCTATCATTGAATTTATTTTGTTATAAGCTTTTCTAGTATAAAATATCATAATTTGATCTTAAGCAAAGGTTAGCAAGGGGTCATTTTTCTAAACGCATGTAGTAGGTGTGTAATTTTGCCAGGCAAATCAAGAGATCGACATTTTTTTCATCTCTTCCAAAAAGATGTTCATAGAAATTAAATTTAACACCACTCCTGTTTTATTTAAATCCAATTTTGAAAGGAATCCCAAAAAGACTGTAGAACTTCGCAAGGCCAAAGGAGGTGAATTAAAACTACTGGCTCCTTTCTACAAAAAAGTCACAAGTTTGAAGACCAGATGCCAATTTTAAAAAAGGAAATCCTTGGTACTAATTATTCTATGAATAAGTCTGGCACCATTTCAATTTAATATCATTTTTAAAATTTACAGAGCCTGTGGTTCTCTTTCTCCACCCCTCACTAATAAAGTTAAAATTCAAATTTAACTTCCACTTAATGTTCTAGATCAGGTTTTCTTTAGATCTTTTTGTAGTCGGTTCCGATTCGAGATATCCTAAACCAAGATCATCCAGTGGCCAATTAGTATTTTCGATTAAATATTTATGAAACAAGACAATTGGTAGCGAAATTAGGCGGTTACCTTATACTACACAAGCCAGTGTGCAAACTGAAAAAAGTCTTGTTAAGACAAAATGTAACTATCAAATCTCGAGTTCCTAAGTTGCACTCGTTTATTTTTTACCAAAGAGTAAACATGAAGTAAATCACTCGTCATGTAAATATTGATCCTCACGTGCTGGGTAAAGGATCATATGCAAATCATGTCGGCCACAGTTGTCTTAAAGGACTTTAGCCGTGCAGACATCGCAACTAATCACTTTCGTTCCAAAGAGTAGACCGTGAGGCTAAAAATACTGTTGCTTCTGGTCTCTCGTTATTTTCTGAAAATCAAATCAGTGGTGCTATATCTTTCCACCTGAGACAAGAGCGGTTTTTACTGATCACTTGGCAATGTATGACGCTTCAAACCTTGCATACACCCTTGGATAACGCGGTTTTGTGCAGATTTTCAAAAAAAAACAGACCTTTGCTGAAGCTTTTGCGGGCGGTTGTTTTTTAGTCGGTGACCTTAGATCCTGAAAATGACAGACCAGGAACAAATATGCTGTTATAGACTAACTGTGAAGTTAATTGGAAGGGCGCATTAAACTACCCTAAGACTTATAAAAAAGTTTGCGAATTTGAAGGAAGCACCTTGATCACCAACACGTTGAATCCGAGATCTCAGTTGCGACCCCTTGAGTGGAGAGACTTTCAAAGGCTGGGGTTGTGGTCTCTTGGACCCCCTCTAAATCCGAAACAGAACACAACAACAATGTACTTGTAAACACTTTTCACTGTCTGTGTTTTTAATTTGATCGTATTATGTTGTTTTATCATAGGAATTGCCTCTTGCGATTTTAATATATGTCAGTCATCATCCTTTTTAATGTATTTATTGTTATTATAATTATTCATCTGGCTGCATGCAATGTTGTCAATTTAGGGCCAGTATTTCTATGATTTTTTGTTCAATTTCTCAAGAAAAAATAAACAGTGATCTACTATATTCAAATTTATAAATCGAACTAATAGGGGTATTTTATGTATCTTTGAGTATCTGAATAAAAAATTATTTTTCATATTTAACGTACAGTAGGTGGAGGATGGTCAGATTCTCGTTCGCAATTAGAAGTACATCACGTATAGCACAAATGCAACGTATATAAACCATCCCAAAATGCTGATGTCATAATTGTGAAACGTTGGCTCAACAAACACCGTACAGCCAAGAATCACAAGGATGACTGCCTTCAAGACGAAGCCGATTTGTGGAACAAATGTAACTGCTATCAAGGAGAACGCACCGAGGTATGGAAAGTAGAATGGATATTCACAGTTCAGAGAGCGACCCGTTCGTTCATATGTGAGGTGTTGGATAGCAGCCTAAAACCTGAGAAAGGATAATTGCCAAAAATATAAAATAAGCTCAACATTACAAATACAAGGATGCGTGCGATTACTAATGGCGCAACCTGCAACTCTCCGTCAATGTTGAATCCAGTGTCAAAGCAATTTGGTTGTGGATGATTTAAAAGTCTTTTTCGTAATCTTCGCTTAACATTAAAGATGGTTTTAGTGACCAAAATGTTATCTCTGAGAGTGGTCAATACATAGATACAATGCGTTAATGCAAAGCACGCAGGTCACTAGCCGCCATGAACGTTACTGCCAGCAATGCCCAAATATAACGAATACATGGTAGGTCTGAAAAACGGGTGGTATCAAATATATGAAGAAATTAACCAAGATAACAATGCTGGCAGCTTCCGTGAACGAAATGTCATCGATGAAGCATTTGTGTTACAAACGTCGTTATTCACATTAACTAAGATCATTTATTGTATTGGAACTTTTTAGTTCATAAACAAACTATTTCTGGACACGAAGATGTGGCGTCAATTAATGTGTAACAGAAATGTTACGGTGGAAAACAGCACTTGCATTCATGGTTATTCGTTAAAAAAGGTATAATATTTTGAACAACTTTTTAGATGGGGTAGTAATTTTTACAGTTTTGAAAGTTTCCAGACGATTCATCACATTAATGCCAATATTTTCAAATATTACTCAATTGTTAGTGCAATGAAAAGGTATATGAATATTTTTTCCAAAAATTGAGTCTAAAAAGGTAACTATATGGACCGATTTTACCTTTTTCTTTAAAACAGAATTTTGACGAAAAATGGATGTAGGAATTTTAACAATATTCTGCATAAAATTGACGTAACTCTATCGGCACAAAGAAATTCCAATTATTGTATTTTTCGCTATGAGAGAAGATGTGGAACTTCTATTACAAACTTCCACGTGAATTTACAAATGACACAAAATCAGTTTTCTTTCAGTCCGCTTCCTGCACAGAAGTCTACCTACTAATTATTTTTAAATAAAATTATTCGTTGAATTTGAATATTTTAACACTCTATGGCACGGGGTCCGTCTCTGGTAAACAACTGCAATGCAAGTAAATTTTCAAATACTGTAGACAAAACCACTATTATATTTGGTATTGACAATGAAGAGAATAGAATTTTGAACTGGTCCATTTTACAAGTTGGATTGTTCATTTTCAGAAACAAAATTTGCTTATGTTAAACCAAATTTAATATATGTTAAAATTTTTGAAAGTGTGCTTTAATCATTGCTTCTTTAAATATACAGAAATTCAAATACGAGGATTGGAAATGTGTCTTTGACGGGAACGAGAGTATTGACTAGATGCCAGAACAGAATCTGAATTATTTTTTAAATGCATAGAGCTTAGAATAAATAATCACATGCTTTTTTCTCTTGTACAGTTCTTACGTTGTTGTGTTATGTATATTTGTATCTGTACCAGTTTTGTAATAAAAAGATCGTTTATAAAGTTCCCATGTCTTGCAGTAACCTTTTAAAATATCATTTCGTCCTCACAGGTAGGGGCTCTACTGATTGAGCTAAATCCCAGTGGATAAATGACACACTACTTTAGAGCATTTAACTGGTATAAGGTCACAGACCAATTTTAGCGTTAGTATGTCCACGATGGGTACATCTATATGTACGTAATTCCCGCCATGGGAGGTCCATTTGCTCTTATTTTATTTGTATAGGTGTTCTGGTTATGGTGGGTGTCAGAACATCTATTTATAGCTTGAAGTCCTTCTAGTAAGATCACAATCATTCATCTCTAGGAAGCGCCGCACGTTTCTAAGTAATAGTGAAAAGTGGATGCATTCGATTTTAAAGTGTTCTGAGCCTATATGAAATGAAATTGTGGCAACTTTTGCGGAAAGGCAAAACGCGATAGATTTTATCCCACATACGTCTACTTTCTTATCGTATCAAAATCATCTGGGAATGATCCAACGAGACCGAAGGTCGAGCTAGGACATTTTCCCGCTTCGTCGAAGACCACTGTACATTATGATACAATACAACACCAATACAAATATGCTGTAGACAATGTAAGACGGTATCTTTTATTTACTGTTCGCGATTGGAAGAGTGACATATGGAATCAATACTACAAGCACCTGAAACATCCGTAAAAATATGTACACTCTACAGAATGCAATATGATCGATACCCTAATCAAATTGTTTAACTACATTTGTTTGTATGTTTGCGTGTGCGTGTATGTATGAGTACTAAATGAGTAGTCTGTTTCTGTGCAATTTTTATATAAATATTCACGATGAACAAAGTTGAAGTAGTAGCTTGAGTCATTACATAGTGAATAAGTATCTAAAATTTTGTTCCTGTAATATCTTGAATGTCCAGCAAGTGGGTAGTTGTTTATCGTTTCTAGAACTGAAGAGGATACTTCATTTTCATTATGATGATTCTACGAATAAGTTGCCGTGATTGATTCGTAAAACGGAGTCTTCATTACAGGATCACAGTTCCGAAATGTACCAAGAAAGTTTTCAAGAAATCTCTTCAAACGAGAATTTTCATTCAGGTCTGTTGTTTCGATTGTGATAGTAGAAAAAGTTATATATCGCAAATTCGAAATGGTTACATTTTGATAAAACATGGAATAATTTGGAATAAAAAGGTTCTTTTTCAACATTCACAAAACATCTACATTGCCTAGTGCTCTCTCCAAACCCTGTTTTCTTATTCTCAAACATGTCTAGCCACGTCATTTGTACTGCCTTTAAGAATTTCTGAAACATGATACTATTGTCTGTCGATTTAGTGCTTTGTTTTTCGGGAATTGGCAGTTGCGCTGACCTTGAGTCACTTTCCGATATAGAAATGATGACATTTGCATCTAATCTAATGCAAACAAAATACCTGGCCCACATTTTCCCACTATATAAGATTGAAATGCTTAACTCTGTGAAAACCTCAAGTGCAATGTATTCTTTTGATGATTTAACTTCTGATGTCTGTCATACAAACACATTCAAGAACTTCCAACTTGTCAGTGCATACCATAAATTCCCAGAAGTCAGACTTATCTTCGAATAAAAGGTCATCTAAGTTAAAATTTTCTTGGAAAAGACATTACTTCGACCTATGCCGTCTACTGTAACCTTTGAAACATGTACCGTTTTGTTTTTTTAGTTATTTTCACGGAAAGGTTTTAGACAATCAATGCTTTATTAACTGTGAGAGTACAGATCATGGCTAATATCCAGCCAACACGATAATATATCAGAATAAATGCTATGACCTTAAAGTCATATACAGGCATTCCGAATCGTTGCATTTTTCGGTATTCCAGGAAAATTCATTATTTCACCAGTACGGACAAATTTTGCGGTAGGTTTAAGTCTTCATATTCCTTCTTCCGCACTGTTGCAGAATGTAAACATTTAACACATGAGTCTTCAGCAAATGTGTTGCGTTTTGTTTTCTCAGAGAATTGTTTGGCGTTGTGCAAGGACAAGTATTTTTCTGCCTCTTCAGACAAATTGCCAAATAGGTAAAAGCATTGTGTGAGCTGAGGTGCCATTAGAAAATTTCGAGCACGGTAACAGATGATTAAACATATTTGAGGTACGTAAGAGTCACGAGAATAAATCACATCTTGTGAATGCAATGAACTCCGAAAGCACGAGCTTATTGTCAAAACCCTATGCGAGTCGTACTGAATTATGTGAATTTTGAATTAATACATTGTTCTATATTTAACACTGCAAAGTTGAATTATACTGAGGGCTTAGGCATTCTAAGTAATGACCAATGTAAACAAATAATCTCGTCAATCGCAAGCGCCTTCCCTGGAAGTATACATACACGGAGTTTGTACTCTATATGTGACGGAGCCTCGAAATTACACCTTATTTTGACTAAGGAACTATTCAAGACCAATCTTATAACCATAAGGGAGTTAAATCAAAAGTTGGCTTCTGTCATGCAAGGCAAATAAAGTTCGCATCGGTTTTAATTCTAACAAGTATCATAAAGCGAATTCACAATAACAGGCCTAGAGAGCTCAGAATCCCTCCCAATCCGAGACACGTCCAAAGCGCGCCACCGGCCTGCCATTTTTAAGTGCTACGCTGCCATTTTTTAAAGAAAATTGAAACCGCCCGCCCTTACTTCGTGGGAGATCCGCCAATGCCGAGAATGTGAGATTCAAACGTGTGCTCTCCAAAGTATACACGGTATAGGTGAATGAATTGAATACTATTACACAGTTGGAAGAAGCAAATCTTCGTTATGTACGTGTACTAAATGTTTTAGAGTATTCTGAGGTCAGTATAGGACTCCGATGTGGATTAACTTGAAGTGCGTTTGTGTTTTGTGTAATGTGAAACTAGTTCGTAGCAAAGGTAGACTGCAATTTAATTTGGTTAATCTAGTTAAGATAGATATATGTGACAAAATACAAAACACATACGATATACCAAAAACCGTAATGTCAAAAATATTAATACCGACTGTAAAAAAGAAACGTGTAACATAGAACATGCTTGGGTGGAGAACGGATCCAGAAACAATTACTTAGGGAATGAAAAGGATGCACAGAAAACCAGTATCAAAATGAGATGCGTGAACACGCAAGAGTAAAGGCCCGGACGACTTATTGGAAAAGAGGTAAAGCGAGGACCGAAGACTACGTAGGCCTACATGTACAAGTAAAATAAAAATCCACTCATTGGTGACTCATATTAATAGACGCGAGTCCCACATTTTGCGGGACCTGTATACGTTTAAAATTTTGTGCGCTGGGCCGTGTACATATACAAATACATCAAAATTTGCCAATAAAGCACTGGCAAACCCCCCAGTTGACACTAGTTTGAAGCACCCTTTCCGTCATTCTCATGCACCTTAGGTTTCTCCGTCCATAAACAGGTTACGTGTTACACCCAACCCCACCTGTCGCGTTCTATGGCTGTCATCGAGCTTCACAAGAGACCCTCCACAGTGAGGAAATTAACTATAAACCATGTCTTATCCAATGCACACCAGGGACACTAATGTGCGATATCCAGGGACCGAATTGGTGTTGTTTTGTATGTAAAGACTTCAACATTAAGTTACACCCTTCCTGGTAAAACGTGTATATGGGAAGAACACAAAAAAGTTTGAAGGAAATTTTAAATTCAAGTCATCTACAAAGACAGTACTGCTCCCAAGTGACCCTATAGCTATGATAAAAACCTCGTTGACTGCTTTTAAAATAGCACGGAGTATGTGTGTTAGAAATAAAATTGTGGCAACTTTTGACGAAATGGAGAGCCAAAAGAGTATAGATTTGAGCTCATTAGAATGTTGAACATATAAGGGCTAACTCCGAAGAATTGTGGACTTAAAAGACAATTGGTGTCCGATGGTGCCAATGTGAGCCAATTTCGCATTATTTTACCTTCAAATGTGGATGACGCACCCAGGATCCGTCAATCTACGCCTTAAAAGCATGTTCGAGAATGAACCAGGCAGTAGGTGATAAACATGTCACAGATTCTTCTTTATATTTTCTGTGTCTGTTGGCACTGGCCCCACTGACTCTAGACTAGGCACCTTTATTTTTTTCAAAACGCCCCCTTTTCGTTTCCATGGATACTATTCGATTCCGGCAAGTTTTGCGCCTGGCAGCAGTTGAGTTTTAGTAAACTTTCGACAATTACGTTACGCAGTGGAAGCAGCGTTGAAATATTGAACCTGTATTACTGATCAGGTGTGACATTTGACTTCTTCATTCATTCAAATTTAAAAGATTTGGATAATTTTTGTCTATTTTCAGAGCCCCATAAGATGAGTACTTTTAGTGGTTTTTGAAAGTGTTAAAATTGGCTAAATTCGTATCTAGATATATCAGCTGACACAAATTTCAGAACATTTTAGTACCAACCAATGTGTTGAGATAGGTCTACAAAATGAGGCCAAAATTTATCTGGCGCTAACGGATTTCATGTCATTTGAAGTCGAAAGTTACTGGTGGTTACGCTATTTCACCAGAAGCAGTAATGCCGACAAACGTCATCAAAAAGTGAATATTTGCTACTAGTTGGCCCGCAAGCTGCGGATCAATTGATCATTTATCAAATTTCGTATTTTCTAGGCACCGAGGGTACTCTACTTTAGTTCTGAAAAGTGCTCGTAGTCATGGAATTAGTATACTTACTAGACAAACAGAAGTAGTTTTGGCAGGACACCTTTTGCGAGAGTCAATATTCAAATCTCATTGGTTTTACAATTCTCAGTAAGTTTATTCGCACGGCTAAAAACAAAGCACCGCCGATAAATCATTTTCATAACATTTTCCTTCAAAAATCGTGGTTGCCACCTTCCCCCCCCCCCCTCTTGCGACTCTCCAAATCCTACAGTGTTGTTTGAACAGTATCATTTATTTTTGGTTTAACCTGTGATGGTCCTGTTAACAAAAAAGATGCTTGCTGTCAGTTAGCTCTGGAGTGTGTCTGAGCACAATTATTTTGAAAAATCTTCAAGTGGTTTTGATGCAGGACGTTGAAAGCGGAGTACAGTGTCAAGGTGAAAGATTCATTGTCAATTACAGGCAAAGGCAAAACCACTGGTGACCAGATTTCCGTGGACGTTATATAGCCGCAAGTGCCCCAATAACTTCACTTTTTGGAGTGGTATGGCTGGCTAGTGTTATCATTTCGCTATATGTATGTAGTTTGTTGTGACTGACAGAAGTGAAAAAATGGGATACTTTCGAGTAGCAATGGCGACTGACTACATGGAACCAGCTACCAGTAAGAAGATACTTCATCTGCGCAGTGGGAGGCACAGAGGAACATAGTTGGATAAGTGTGTGTGACAAGTTGTGAGAAGTGTAAAGAAGTGAATTCATATTGCTTCCCAGTCCTCTAGAGGGCAAAGGTATCCTGTTCCAGGTGATCAGCTGTTACTTGACTACATAAATGCCTCCTGTTGGAAGCATGATCAGATTTTAATCCACTGCAGAGGTCACGTGAAACAAGTGAGGATGCTGTAATAGCAAGACTACCAGCTTTTCTTGGGCAAAATCACAACAAAAATATCTAAATGTGGTAGCTGATCTAAGCGCTAATGGATTGGCTCAAATATGACACTCCTGCGTTAACTGTTCAAAATACAGGTGATCTCGCTTACATGTACCTCCTCATCCCATACTGTACACTAACTCCTCAGTCTGTATATACAATGTTAGACCACTTTGAAGTAAAAAGTGACCATTCAAAATACAGGTGAATTCGGCACATCCCTTAACTCATCATCGCATACCGTACAAAAAAACTCGTCATTCTGCAAAAACAATGTTAGAACAAATTAAAGTCAAAAATGATTTTCAATGTGACTGCAGTCTGGTTTAACACTAGTCATCCAGTTAAGTGGTACAAAGTAGCATGGAAAAACGAGACATCTAAATGTGCTCTTTTTAACTAAATTCCTGTGAATTGGTTCAATTATGGCATTCCCAAAGTTAACCTTTCAAAATGCAGAGGCCTCCTCCCTCAACTTGTCATCACATACACTACATGAAACCCGCCAGTCTGCCTAAGTCACCACCATTCCATAAGCTTGTATATATGTCAACACTGAGATAAGGCTTCGCTTTTTAGTTAAGTGAAGTTGAGTGTAATATGAATTTGAAAGATGAAAACTGAAATACCAGCATCCTTTAATAAATTGGACAACAAGGTTTCAACCAGAACACTGACTAAAAATCCTAAATTTTACTTACAAAATCACAGCAAGTGTTGCTATTTTTTGCATTTACCTCAGTTTCTACAATATCACATCAACAACAACTGGTTAAATCACTCAGACAACCCAACAGATTGTACAATGTTCGGGCGAAGGTGAAATCCGGAGTATTCCTGAACATCACAGACTGTCAAGTTCATTATCTCCCTAATTTGATCATTTTCCAGCGTGATTCAAGGCAGCCAAGCGTGAAAAGAAACCTTTATCCTGCTGAAGTGTCAGTCACCGTTATTCCCTAAACTGCTTATTCGTCGTCATCGCCTGTGCAGGCGTGCGTTCAGTAGACGCTAGGACCTACGCTAGGACCTAGCTAAAACCTAGTCAAAGTCACGTGTTCTGATTTAAAATACACGGCAATTTCTCACGTAATCTCGCGAAGTTTTGCCTTTTAGCGAGGTCCTGGAGTTACTGAACGGGAAGCAGTTCTTGCAGGGTCTGCTTTGTTGTTCTATTTTCTGAAAAATGACAGGTAGTTTGTAACACTCTCGAATTATACACTTTTTGCAGAACTTTGAAGAGCCCAGCCACTACACAGGTGTGACTGCCTCTGAATGATCCAATGATTTTAGCTGAGATAATTCATTTGATCCATGGCGTTCAATATGTAAAATGAGCCTAAGTACAACCAGAAAAAAACACTGTGGGTACATGATTTATTGTTGCCAGTTTGACCGGATTCCTTTGAACATCAAAAGGATGTCATATCCAGATCCTATTTGTCGACATAGTGGGACAAAGCAATTTCCACTCAGGTGGTTGTCACAATCTACATGAAAATGCTAAGCTCCAGAAGATTTTATTGTACCAATCATTATCACTAAGATAGAAACGTCTTGTGTAAAAGTCTGGTGTTGATCAGTGTTGTGCCAGCTGATATATACGGGCTCAAAGTGTAGCGAAATTACAATGCTTTGTTAACCTCTTACCCCTCTATACTTTATGCCTAAAATTTTGAACCTAGCGGCAGAGTTAATGAGTATTGTTTAACATCTTCGTGAAGCCGGAGACTTGTTTTATTTAAAAATTACAAACAAATAATAATCTTGTGCACCCGTATTTTTTATTATGCATCGTAAATAAGGCATTTTCTGTAAGTCCATTGCATGGTATATCCCCAAAATAGAGGCGCCCAGATTTCTCCCTCTTAAACAAGGTAAAATGAGATTGGACTTTAATGTTTTGTTTGCCATCCCAAAGGTAACTCAAATGCATAGTATGGTTCAAATCCGTGACATCGGGTTTATCACCCCTCTGGACATTTTTGCCTGCTTTGAGCCGTACTTCACTCTTAATATTATAAGCGTCCGTATCGATTTATTTACCCAAACTACTGCGAGCTTTCGTCGATAATGCATCGGGCGAGGAGTCCCGCACGGGTACACCGAAATATATTTTATAAAATGGATTGCAATTTGGGAGGCAGTACTTTTGTTAACCTTTTTTCAGTCATCTTCCTGGCATCTAATATCACATTTTTCCCGACGCGAAATCGTTCCAAACTCGCATGAAGGGGAGCTTGTATTCGATTATGTCGCATTATTTGTTTTTTTTCGTTTGATGTCGATATGGATTTTCACTTATTTGTCGAAACAATATCTAGCCCAAGCTACAACAACAAATAAAACAAATAAACTGCACAGCGAAATTATCAAACGTAAGCCTTCGACCCCTTCACATGAGTTTGGAATGATCTGGCGGCATTTAAATAGGTGATGATTCCAATACTGCGTCAGGAATCCAGTTTCAGGGATACTCTGTCTATGATCCAATCTCTTGGTTCCTACGTGAAGTAACCAGGCAAGTCATTAACTTGGTTCTTAGTGTTTTCTTATAACTTAACACAATTTATTTTTGTTTGCTGCCCCAAGCTACGCATTTTCAAAAATATTTGCAATAATTGTATCCGAATTACATTCGAGAATGACTGTTTGTATTCCAATATTTGGTTTAAATAGGGTTTTAACAGTACTCCTAACAATGCGTCTTTTTATTCACAAAATCATGAAGATACCAAATTCCATGCTTCGGTTGATATTTGTTTATTGTGACTGAGTAAAAGACCTGTTCACTTAGTTCATGGATTTCTCGTACTGTTCTTGTGCTTCAAAATCTCTATGAACCATGTTGTAGGCAAGGTCTTTGCTATCTAAAGCGTAACTTTCATGAAATCGCGCTCATGAAAAGTGACTTAAGACATAGTACAGAAATTTGGTGTTATGCTCCCGCTTTACAATTGCTGAATAATGGCTTAGCCAGTTAATTAAAAGAGCATCACAGTCTAGACATAATTAATAGAAATTTCATCAGTAAGCAGCAGTTACGTGCATATTCTGAGAGATTATATTTTGGGATGTAGTTACTTTTCATGAAACAGACCTCAGCAGCCGATTTCATCAAGGTGGTTTAACAAAAAACAGGTTTAAAGTATACAAGCCACCCTACTGTGTTGATCTGGATTATCCCAACAAAGAAACTACGGAAGTGCTTCATTGAAACCTTGATTACGTGGGTATACAATGGCTTACAGTAGTAGAATCAGTGCAAACATTTCCGAAAAAGGTATAAAAGCTTTTCTCTTAAGGAAAAATGTATTGTATGTGCCCAACACATCGCAATCCTCCTCTTGTTTTACTCCGCAACATAGCTCGTGGCGTACCCCTGGCAAAATAGATTACGATAAATATTAAAAATAGTACTGAAGTAATCAATCCTTTTTGGAACGAAGTTCTAAATAACTGGTCTTTTTTCAGCCCCATAAAGATGCAAATGATTTACTCTCAATAAGTTTATGGCATAATGATGAAATACTAATAGACAGAAAATCTGTCGTCTTTAGCAAGTATGCTAGTTGTTGTGTTCTTCTTATTAACGACCTACTTGATGAAAATAACAAGTTTTGATCATTTACTGAATTTAAAAACATCTCGAATATACCTCCACACTTTTTGGAATATTGTTCTCTGATTGAGTCTATTAGGTCGTTTCTGAGGAAAACACCATTACAAATGCAGTTAATTAAGATAAATGGACCAATACTACCTTTTAATAACCGTATTTTTTAAACTGCACGTCAATATGTAAAAGGATATATGAAATTGTTTGCCAGAACAAAAATTTGCGTATTGCCCAAAAAGATTTCAAGAAGAAAGTTTTAATTTTGGAAATGATGACTGGAAAAATTTTTTTCATTGTCTTTTAAAACTACTTACGATTTCAAATTATGTACATTGCAGTTTAAACTATTACATAGAATACTTGTAACGAACTCTTTCCTTAAAAAACTTGGTAAACTCTGATGCATGTGTTTTCTGCCAGTCACAAACTGAAACAGTAGATCACATCCTTTTCGAATGCAGTAAAATAAAAATATTGATAAAAAAGAAGTACGCTGTTGGGTGTTGTCGGTAAAAAGTATCAATTTCATTATTGACAAAAACAATGATTTTTGGCTTGCACATATGTAATGAAAATAAAGTTTAAATTGGATTCTTTTGCAATTAAAATATTTTAGTTAAGTATCTAAGTGTAAAAAAGAGTTTCCAGTTTCTGTCATTTTCTTAACATATTAGAAGAGAATTTTCTATTCAAAGATTCATTTTATTAAGTAATGGTAATTTAGATGAATACCAGGCAACCTGGAGAAACTGGTTAACCATAACTTTTTCCTGACAACATCCTACTAAACGTGGGTGGGTATGTTGGGGGGGTGCGTGTGTGCGTGTGTGTGGTAAGAGTGAAAATGGCTTGCATTTTAGTCTTTCATGTTTTTGTTTTTGTGTTTATGTTCTTTATACCTCTAGCCAACTAATGTGACTTTCCAAAGCTGAGACTGGAACGATAGGATAAATATCGAAGTCAATTTGTAATGCACCATCTACTGATGTCTTCATATTTTGCTATATTGCCATACATCCTTAAAACCTCAACCAAAGTTTCCGATTGTCAATCTGTTATTTTAGATAGAGAACGAGAATGATGACAGATAACACCACATCCACTCAAGATATGGCAACCCAAAACAAAACCAACAACCACAGCGTTACACTATGGTCAACCATATCGGAAAGCAACACCGGGGTGATCTTCGAAACCACGACCGACTACTGGATTCAAACAACGGAGGCTTCTCTACAGACCTTTTCGACCGAGGAATTTCAACAAATGACCGTCTTCAATTGTTCAGAGTATAATAGCTCCATGCATAATTTGGCTGATGGGAATTCCACCATGAACCGGTGGTATTTCGATTCCTTTAACGGCACCTCCCCAAATTGCACAAATGGAACAATAAATGCCCCATTTGATCAAAATGCCCACATCAGGGCGTTGTTATCATCTTACGATCTCTTCTGGGTCGCGGTCAACTTGCAGACCTACAAATACTACTTTCTCCCAGCCTTAGCTTTTGTAGGAAATCTTTTGTCCTTCTTAGTTATACGCAAACGAATTCGTAAAAGCTCGTCATGTTTTTACATGGCTATGCTGGCCATCTTTGATACAACAGTCATGATGTCGAAGACATTTGGTTTGACAATGGACCAATATGACCAGACTTGGTTCATCACTGAAGCTGGTTGTCGAATTAACAACTTTATTATGTCTTTTGCTGCTTACATGTCGGTGTGGACGGTTTTGGCCATGACTTGCGAACGCTGCATCGCTGTGGCTTTTCCATTTAAAGCTTCATCCATTTGTACTGTCAAAAATGCGGTCATTGTTACAATTTCTCTTTCAATTCTTTCTATTATCTTAAATTTCCACTACTTCTTTTTCGCCCATGCTGTTTACACCGCAGGTAGTGCTTGGACGTGTATGTGGCGTGCACCAGATAAACAGTTCTTGGCAGCTTACACGTGGGTGGACACTACTGTTTACTCTTTCATTCCCTTGATAATGCTGTACGTTCTTAACGGAATCATAATATCGCTTACGTCAGCTGCTGCTCGTAAAAAAGCGGAAATGACGAACAACAGCGAAAAGGACGTTGAGGCAAGGAAGCAACAGAACCAGATTACCAGAATGCTGATAACAGTATCGGCTTCTTTCACGTTCTTCATGTCTCCGTATGCTGCATTCGTGATAGCCGAAAATTTTTGGGATTACATGGGAGACCCGACCATGTACAGATTCGTTCAATACATCTTCTTCTCGACAATGGCATACTTCTTTGTTGATATGAACCACAGCATAAATTTTCTTCTATATTTTGCGAGTGGAAAGAGGTTTCGAAGAGATTTTATGAACATGTGGCCGTGCTGCCGGAAGAAGTCGACAGCAGCGTCATCTAGAGGCACTAGCACCTCGATGGTTTCAACCTCAGAGGCCACAAATGCATCTATTGCTGCAAATAAGTTTTGAATTCGAGAATCCTACAAACAGAGGATTAGACTTTACATTGACGTTGTATTGGTACCACGAGCTCGATTTCTTATTGTACTCTCGTGAGAACATCCACCTCACGACTTGAGCCTTCACTTTGCGAATGAGCACACCTGTAAACGGCTGTAAACTAAAGTTCAGTACATGAAGCGAACTTTTAATTTTGACGTCTTATCGCTATATTACCGGTCTCACTGTTTTCATTACCGGGTGGGAAGTTTGCAAACAACTAGCAGTTTGATATTCTTTAAGGCCATGATCGCCACATAAACTAAAATGCCTCGACAAGCCAACTCGTAGTCTTGTCTCATGCAATAACGGGCTATCGAGTCTTCTGAAGCCGGAAATCTAAAGACTAAAGAACAACTTGAGAGCAACCTTACAACGGCAAGTTCTCTCACTCTAAAATTAGTTTTACGGTAGGATGAGAGTTTGCAGTCGCTTTAATTGACACCTCAGTGTTAAAGCACTGTCTGTCATGTACCGACTTCCACTTAGCTTGGATAAACGTCGTATCAGTGATAAAATGGTAAAAGACGAGGTACAAAAACATTGTCGGTTGCCTACAGCCGCGATCCACGGTTTTGTCCAAGGGGGATCCGACAAGGGACCAACATGGTGAATGCATGGTTGAGATCCCTTGGACCCACCTAAGGATTTACGTCTGGATAATGTGTCTATAATTTAATGTGAGTTAGCGGGAGCTTCATGTCATGTGATGACTTAAGGAAAATTCGTACGACTAGACTCAAGTGTTTGTTTAACGTCTTAGTTAAGCTGTTGTTTTCAAAAAATGTATTACCTAATGAGGAATGTTATGTACCGTAAACGCAAGACACTTGCAAGACACTTGCGTCGAGTACGGAACTGTGAAAGTATGTTCTACCCCACCATTCAACATCCCATACGCGCCAAAATGGCTTTCGTCAATGACTGCTGTTTTGCTCTGTGTAAGTGAGTTGTGAACCTCTCGTGTCACCTTACCTGGTCTAACCTTGTGTCGCCAAACTTGCGAGGAACTTGCTGTACGGATCTCAGGCCAGAATTGGTGATACCAGAAGAGAAAACCAATATACAGTAACTCTAAATGATGGACGTTTGGTTTCGTACCCAAAAGTAATGGAGACGAAATACCGACTTTCTCAATTCATTGCCCAGAAGATGTTGTAGAATACATGCATGAACATGTTGATGTTACGAAGTTGTTTGTCCGTAATTTTGTATAATCGGTTTGTATTTTAAATTTTGTTAGTTATTACTGATGACTCTTTTACGCACATGCGTTTACACCTGCAACACCTTTCTGAATGACAGGTGCATGAACATTCCTTCCACAAAGATTCATGTTAGAAGTTTCGTTCATTCAGCCCACATTACTGGGAGCTTTCGTCAAGTCAAAATCCCAACTGAACTATTTATGAAACGATGTCTTCAACCCGTTTTAATGCATTGTCCTTTGTTTGTATAGAATTAAAACGATGTCTAACTGCAAAGCGTCTCGTTTACAGTGACTGAAGTTGAAATAAATATTCTTTATGACATTCGTATTTGTCCATGGTGTGATCAGAAGCTAAGTTTCAGTAAAACGAACCCCTCAGGAAAGTTGGTAAATATCATTCATTAATGGTTGCAGTTGAAAATAGAAATAATGTGAAAAAATGCGAGCAAACATAGTGCGAAGATGGTCGCGAAAACCGCCTACTATGTGACAAAATACGAACAAACATATCGAGAAGACGGGTGCGTGAACGAGAAACCTGTGAAAATGGAATGTGCTAGAATGACAAAATCACTATCTGAAGTATGTATGTTTTTTCTTCTTCACATTTTACACTCAACGTCGAGTAATCCGAAGTGGTCCTCATTCATTCCCTTATATACTATCATTCATTCATTAGTAATACCGCCCTCAGGTGAGTAAGAGACAGTTTTTGTGCAATGCTCGATTTTCTGCCACTAAAGCCAGGATTCGAAACCGGGTGTCCCAAACGGGATGAGCCATAATGTCTCCCCATGTGTTGCGCTGAGTGTCAGCGGTGATCTCAGACGCCAAATATTCCAGCGCAGTTCATGAAACTGTAGTGCAATGGCGGCTTTAGAGGAGGGGCGGCCCTTTCCCCCAAAACGTCTCCCAAATTCCGTTTGGCAGTTCGGGGGTGCGAATTCCTGATATACAAAATCCTGGCTAATACTCTGCCCCGCCTCCATCTCAAAATCCTGGATCCGCCCTGAAGTGGGTAGAAACGTTATTTTTCGATTTTTGGTAGCTAAGCACTGATGAAGTGCAATTTTAATAATGCATAGATATATCTATACTGTTTTGAGAATGTTGTTGGATTGTTCGACGAGTTGTCACGAACAAATATACTTTGTAGACACAACTGCCACTTTCCCTGGCATATGATTTTAGAAATGTCCATGCACTAAAGCAAAGCCACTCTACAACAAAACACGGCGGAATTTGATTTCGAACTAAACGTATTTTTGTTTGAATTACGATGATCAAATATTATTATGCTATGTCTAGCTCTATCTCGTCCAAAGTCTCAGTGTTTAGCAAAGTGCAGCAGAACAAGTCAATATAAGACTTTCCCATGTACGCTCATATAAACCGCTTTTATAAAGGCAGACGGCGACGTCGTCTTCAAAATCCATTAACACTCAATATCGATGATCTCACAAAAGCTGGCCGGGCACAAGAAAACATAATTAATCAATATCAGTTCAGGATTCTCATAAGACAAATTTATTTACCTCACATTTTTGCAAAGCAGTAAAGGAATTTCTCATATGAACTGGAATATGTTACGACACGACTGGTTACACGGAAGTGGTAATTACATGGACCAATCACAAAGTAGTGCAAAGTGGAAATCCATGCGCCCTACATTTTATCGTCTGCAAAACACTAATACCAACTACCAAACAATGCCGGAATTGCGTGAAGGTGACAAGGTTGTGACTGACAAATCGGGTGTATGTACTCTCAATCGGAAGGACATGCAAACAATTCCTTAAAACGACATAAGAACACCCAATCAGTGAACAATTACTATAGCCTCAACCAGTCTCAGCACCGCAATATTTCCAGTATTTTAACCGCTACCTCGAAAAATCCGGCACGCTTCGATAAGACATCCAAAGCAGCAGCATCGTGAAGGTACTCCCACTTGGAAGAAAATGCAAATAACTTCTTTAAAGAATCCATCTTCGGCGGCGAATTTCGTGTCCACGTTCATTCAAACGGAGACGTTCCACAACTCAAGAAACCACGCAGTGAGGCTGACTAGCCGTGCTGTCTCAAGTTCAATTCAATGAAGCCATGCTGCCTGTGTAATTAAGTTTTAATGCTACAACTTCAAAGAGTATTAATTTTATGAAATTTTAACTTGAACGTTAGTTACGAAAGTTAAATACAATTTACAGTTGTTCAGCTAAAAATAAAATTATCAACAAAAACTAACTGGGTTTACTTTACGTTTTGCAAGCGTGCTTTCCCAAAAGTTGTGTCATGTGGTTGAAAGTTTTAGACACGTCGAGTTTTCCGACAAAAAGATCGTTTTACAGTACATGTGAGAAAACAAATCCTACGCTCTTCTCAGGTTGATGACA
Organism: Phoronis australis; assembly: GCA_002633005.1. Taxonomy (NCBI): domain Eukaryota; kingdom Metazoa; phylum Phoronida; family Phoronidae; genus Phoronis; species Phoronis australis. Next base: position 140,155 of record NMRA01000127.1, on the reverse strand, counting down.
TGGGCAAAACCTCTTGTAAATTTCGTCAAAATCCCGAGGCATGGCGAGGGATTTTGACGAAAACTCAAAGAGGATTTGCCCATGTCGTGTTATGTACTTGTAAATTTTACAAGTGCAGATCCAGGATTATTTAATGGGAGAAAAGGATCAAGAGTTTTTTTTGAAAATGGGAGAAAAGTCAGCAATTTGAAAATTCTGAATTTGATCTCACTAAAATCAAGGGGAAAAGGGGAATCCAGACCCCCTTGACCCCCCTGGGGCCGTCTATGTAAAAAGACATCTTATGCGACAGGGAGCAATGTGTGTGAGAAAAAAAGGCCTAGGTGAAAAGTCGCTTAGTTAGCATTCTTTCAAAACACAAAGTGCATGGATAATTTCAAACCTTTATTACAAAACAACTTGTTTAAACGAGTTACACGTAATGTTTCACAAGTAAAGAAGAAACGCTACACGCGGGAAACCTCTATTCAGGTTCAAATTAACCATCCTCACACTAAGTGTCACAAATATTTATTGTACTAACAAAGATGTTTTGAACTACATCATACTGTATGTTCAGCACTGCTTCGGGGAGTCGAAATGGCAAAATTCAAAGAAACACGGAAAAAGTATGAAGCGCAAAATAACAACTATGAGACCAGTTCACAGCATAACGATAAAAACAGGAAGTGTTAACTTACGATTCCGGGTCACAAAATTATACTAAACAATTGTAACAGGATATTGTGGAAAACGGAATGTCCTAAGATAATAGTCATATTACCGAAGCAGCGCTGTGTTATGAAATTTCCTTCCACAGGAATCTTTGCGTATTGAGGAAGCTCTGCTTTTACAACACCCCCGAGCCCTTCCGCAATACGCAGAGATTTCTGAGGATAGAAATTTCATAGCACAGCTTACGCTAACAAACTTTTGCGTTCTGGAGGCTATTGAATTATGTCTATGAGAACTGCAAACTAAAATCACGCCAGCGGGAAGGGGGAATTCGAATTTCACTAGGTGGCACTGGGGAAACAAGGGCCTATCCACAGAAATGCACGTTCACGGGCGCGGTTCGTAGACGCAGGATACTTCCAAGTAAAGTTAGAGAGATTACGTGCGTCGCTTGAAAGTCATGGATACTTCGAAAAGACTTGCGCTGTCCCATCGTTACCTATTCCCACAATTGATTCAAAATTGATGAACCGCTTTCTGCTATCCATACAATCAGCTGTTAAAAAGGTCTCTTTCTTAATTAGCACTTCCTACTCGAATGAGTGACCATTCCTCGACAACCATGTCCTCTGTATGATTTTGGGCAGCGGCTAGAGGCACTTTATAGGCCTATATACACAACCTTTTCTTATGAATAAATGAATATTAAGAATCTGACTCTACCTTTCCAGAATAGGAATCCGTGCATTTACTGTGAAACTATATATCTTAATAAGCTGAGCATTATCATATCGTTGTTAACATTTTGGCCTGAAAATATGACAATCGCCAAAAACGGCAAACAATTCTACGCGTACTTGATTTAAGTCTCAATATCAAAACGCATTCGAACGACGCAATTTAACACATTGAACTTATCACAGATAGAAATTCAAATAGAATTAAGTGATCAAAAAACACTTACGGTAAAACAAAACAGAACACGAACTAAACATATATACTCATGTAGTGAAATGTCTCATTGACAAATTGTTTTCACAACAAAAATCTCATATACAATAAAGTGAACAATCACATAATACAATATACAGGGTACTGCCAAATACCTCATGAGTTCATATCTTTGTTTAAGGTTGCGCCGATAAATTTTTTACATTTTGTATATAGGGTGTACGAAAAATAAAAACGTTCGAATGGTTGTTCCTTCAACAATTTGAACGCATAGAAAATAAAATATTATGCATTTTGTACCGTTTTTGTGTATGTCGTCTTCCTGGTACAGCTTATTAGGTTTTGACTTGACACCAAATTGAAAAGTCCTGCTTAAAAAATAAATATCACGCATGCATGATTCAAAAATTTAATACATTTCGTCCTCATACTCACACAAATGTTTCATCAGTATTTTGTATATGTGGTCCTTATCGTTGATTCAGTCATGTTTTGCAGTTGCTGACAAAGCGGTAAGCGATCCGTGTTTGCGGAAAAGAACTGAGTGACCAGAGACGCCGAGTCTAAGAAAATGTTGCGAAAAAAGGTGAACCACGATGTCTAATTTTTGCAGTTGTAAAACTACTGAAAAATATTGTTCGAAGGACTTATAAACTCTCAGTTTCACCCATCTCAGGGTTTGAATGGCATTTCATTGTTGAATCCCTCTGCTGAACACGACATTACTACTCGACCACTGCTTCTTTTGTCATTTCTGATACTCGGTTCGATAACTTTCATTATCAGGTACCGCCGCTCGGCCGTCAAATGTCGCTACCTGTATCGGCGATCTGACCAATCAGACACTGTAGAAACCATAAACGCTGGCAACGTAGCGAGCAGGCGACCTCACACACCAAACAAGTTGATTTAATAGGTAATAAACAAATCAGAGAAAAATTTCATCAGTGGTTGTGCACTAAAACAAAAATAGACCGATCCCTGTGAGTTTTGGTCGAGGGTAACTTTGCTCCCCCTGAGTCTATATGACCTGGCATCACCCACGGAATCTGTCCATATTTGTATAGTGATGATTTATCTTCAGCCGCTAGTATGATAATTATTTTTCAACCAACATTGTTAACTTCTTATTTCTATTAATTCAAAGAGTGAATATCGTGAAATTTGTAATAGTTTTGATAATTTGATTTATGATAACATAAGAAATTGTTTTCATGCAGATGCAAATGTTGAAATTTCAATCCTGGAACGTTTTTGTTTTTGAGCACCCGAATTATATGTATTGAACTATGGCTTACATTTTCGCTAATTCCTGAAAAAATTTGCATCCATTGTGCATCAATGTTGCGAAAATTGTCAAATATTTGTCACAAAAGCAGTTATTTATATTAAGTAAAATGTTTTAGAAAACTAGATGGTAAATAAACAATAATGAATGGTCTTTCAATCTGTTATAAATGATTTATCACTGTTGCAGGAAATAGGTCATCAGTTCCCCTTTGCCTTTAACATAAACTAGTCCTCTTTTCTCAAACTTGTAACCAAATTTCGTCAGTACGTTCATCGTTGCTTCAACAACCTGAAAAATAATTGGGTGGACATCAGCAAAATTTATACAGCAGCTTGGTGAATATGTTCCCTTACCTAGCCAACCACAATCACTGACCGTTTCACGAATGTTAAGTCATGTGACGAAAAATGCAGTTTGAATGCCAGAGAATGCTGCATGATTCATCAATTTACCAATCCAGGCATGCGCAAGAGGAAGCGTATAATGGTCGGTTTTTGAATGTGGGAAAGGAATTGTGTCATAATTAATTACGCGCAAGTTGCTGCTTGGTCTTTGCAAACTGCCATTTCCTTCTCAAATCATTGAAACATGTTTATTAATACCAGAAATCAGTTTGCTTGCATGACAATTTTTCTCAAGTCTTCTCACAAACGGAAGACTGGTTTTTCTCTTAATCGATTTCGATGTAAACAAAGCTTAAAATAACCGACATCAATTATTAAATATTTGATGAGTATTGTTTGTCAATACTTTGTGGCGACACTGGCAACTTTTAATGATGTATATTTTCGTGTCATCGCAATAACACTACTCACTAAGAAAGTTAGAACCACCATCGGGGACATATTTATACGGAGTCGGTATAAAAAATCACACTCTTCCGTAGACGTTAGTTCCCGTAACGTATTTTTATAGATTTTATTCCCCAGAGGCATTTTTCTTTTGAATTAAAATTCAACATACAACATGTTGCACTGCAGGTCCAGTGAATTCAACAAACCTAAATAGAATACAAATAATTGAAGCCTAACTGTAGAGCTCTAATGCCAGAGTTCCTAAACAATAAGACCAAATGTTGCGAGAAGCGCCCTTTCTTGCGAAATATGGCAAGCACAAATACCCAGTGTACACCTTTTACGGGAATACCCAAGGCTATTTCCATTTGAATCAATTCCATGTGTCGTATTTGACTGAACATGTTAGTTGCCGGACTCTGAACATGGATTGTATGATTTACAAGGACAGTGGACAAGGGGGGGAGGGCTGGGCTCAGATCCCCACTTTTTTCACAAAGATTGGTATATTTCCCTAGAATTATGAAAAAATCGATATCAACGAAATGCTGAAAGAAAAGTATAATGTTTCCTTAACTATATGGATAAAACTGTCAGCTTTAATGGCATTTGGATATCATTTTTTTTACTTATCATTGTACTGGAATATCTGTATGGACATGCTTGAGACATACATGTAGTGTGTTCGGTTGAATAAGACAATGAACAATGAATAAGATAGAATTGCTCCTTTAACAACAATTAGAACGTCAATTCTAATATTTTCAGTTGACATACACGCAACTCATTAATTGCCAAGTGAGTGTCAAGAGTTCTTCAATAATCACGATACTAGGTATATGTTCGAATGACTTCAAAAATTATTATGTGTATGGCAACTTGTTCTCATACGAACAAATTCAAGGCGCATCGTTATCTCGCTATTTACCTGAATTCGTCCGGCTTTTCCGGTTGAGTCCATCCTACTGGCCACGTTTACGGTGTTTCCCCAAATATCGTAATGGGGTTTCCTCGCACCGATCACCCCGCCTATAATTGGACCATGGTTTATACCTGAAAAGAAAAAGTGTTCAAACGTTTTTGTAGAATGGATCGCGTGTTTTCATTTTGAAATGCCTTTTCTTCCAACATGATGCAGAGTATTAAAGACCAACCGGAAGAGGCGTAGGAGTCTTGTTTATTTTTACCACGTCTTTCAACGTCAAATCTGATTTTCAAGGAACAACATTCAAAACTTAGTGATTCCTAGTGAAATTACCACCCAAAACAATTAAAGGTATATCGGCACATACATACACAAAACGTATCGAGAGTGGCGTAGATGAAGTAATATCCCACGAGACCTTAATACGAGGAATAATGTCGAGTGGGATATTACTTTATCTAGGCCAATCGAGGTACGTTTCGAATTCTTAAGTTTCTTTCATTTTTTCGGCAGATTTTTAAATACATCACCCAGACTGTTCACATGGCGGATCACATCCTATATGTATATGCTTGAGCGTTAGTTAGGTTACACAATTCTCTAGTAAAATATAAAGTTTTAACTGTAACGACTTCTTAGATAATACTTGAAAAGAGATAACATAGATGAAAACAACGGTAATTGTACATTGAACCTGTAACATTTCCTGACAATAATTATACAACAATAATATGTGATATTGTAGTAACCAAGTAATCAGCACCTGAGTTACAGACGATGTAATATTTAGCAATTGAAAACTGAGACAGAAGTGTCATATAATTAACAGTTTTGTACAAGATGTTACGTTTGGGACCTGATTGCATGTTGAGTGTTATTTACACAGTTGCAATTGAATTACTTTAAACTATTTTCGAAAAGTTTGATGATCGAACCGGCTAACTTTTGAACTTTCCATATCAGAGGTCATTTTTGAAGTAGTGCGGGAAATGAATACGGAAAACATTATCACATGGCCGTATTGCACTCGACTGATTCAACGCGTATGGGATAAAACATCGTACGTCCATATCTGGCGTTGAACGTAACCTCTGATCTACCGTACATCTATTAACAAAGGTTAAAATCTGTGTTGTCGCTTTCACTTCGGTGACTGGTTAGTGCAGAAAGTTTACTGGGAGAAGATTGCATTCACAACACTGTGCGCCTATCTACTGACCAGCACAGCAGTTGAAGCGTCATTTTAAGAACCCTATTCCTCCATTCATAGTGAAGATTTATCTGTGAGCGTTGTCATGCCACGGTCAATATTTGCTCTTACCTATTCGAAGAACAAAGGAGTTGAAAGACTGTGAATTTAATTTGTCAAGTTCATCTTTGAGCGCCAGTGCGAATTCCGTAAGATCGGCTAGATGCTGCCAGCGTTCTTTGATTGTTGCGTCCTGGAAGAAAAACAAGTCCGGGTTAGTATGCAAGGACTATTCAATTTCTTTTCGCATGATTTGGGAAATTTCAGGAGTGTTGGAAAACGAAAGTTCAAATGAAATTCGTAACGGTTACTTGAATTTTAATATAATATAAGTTTGACTCATCATCTTTTGGAATTTAGACGGTATTTATTTGATAAATCAAGCCAAATATGTAAGTTCACAACTGCAAAACCGAAGAGCACCACAGCGACACCTACTGGTGAGATTTTGTCGGCTGTGTTCATGCCACTGGCGGCCATGTAAGTCGGTCCAACAGTCTTGATTTTAGTGATCGACTGAAACCTCGGCTCGTTGAGCAGTTCGTCGTAATCTGAGATAATTTCGTTGAGGAATCGGAGACATTCTAATCCGTTGTTATTCACCGCATCTTCGGTGTAGAAGTCGTTGAAGTTGGGACAAGCCGCGAACATGACACCCACTTCGTCATACGCCTGACTCAAGAGATCCTGAAGAATGATTTTAATGAATTATTCAAAAAACTAAACAATGGGCGATAAAGTTAGCTGCTGATGACACACGTCGTGTACTGTGGCTGGCAACAAAAAGGGTGCATTTCCTTTAGGAAATTCTCTTGTAACAATACACTTCGCTTGTTTACTTGAGCTAATTAATAAACAAAGCTGCGTGGTTGTATATACATCAGAGTATTAAAACTATAATAAGCGAGACTCTAAAGTAATGTTTAAAAATGAACTTTCCGAATGTTAATCTGAGTACAAAGTTTATATAACTGACACGTCAAAACATTTACAACTTAATGTTGGCATAAAGGCTGCTGGAAACTTACGTTATCTCGTTTCTTGGCTCCGGTAAAATGTCCGGCGATGTGTGGCGGAAGGATATTGAGGACCAACTTTTCGTTACTCTCTCTCAGCACTTCGATTTTGTTCTTTTGTTCCTCCGCCTGTTGTCTCCACATAAACATTTTTCGATTTGTGCGTTCCGTCTAAACAGAAAAGCATATTTTAAATTTCAGAGTGGTGGCGCCATCACATAAAGTGAAGAAGGTTTTCGCTGGGTATTTTACGTATTGCAATATACTGAAGCGGCATTAAACCCGTGCTTCCTTTCAAAAACAAATTTTAATTGAGGAAAATTCCTGAATCATTTTAACATGAATGTTTTCCGAGCGAGCTGATATTGATGGTTAAGGCCTAAGTCAAAAGGTGTTCTTTGACAGAAAGCGCGGGTGTAATGCTTTAATGAACATAAAATGTGTATTTCCCAACAATTTCTCTTAAGTGCACGTTACATAAGATACACATCCATGTTTGCTGACCAACTTAAGTTGCCTCTGACAATTTTAAGTCTCAATAGGATCTCAGGCGGCAGATCGTTTTAACAATCTCCGAAAGTCATGGCGGGGATGCATAAGATAGACCAGGACGAATGTAAAACCTTCTTTATGAGACTACCCCCATAACAGCCATCGAAAGAAAACATAATACTTGACAGCATTGTCTTCGAAAGCTAGCATAAGTGTGACTTACTTTCGTCTACTAAGTGGATCTCGCCACCGAGTGACAGACTTGATATGAATGAACGGGCGCCTCCTATTGGTGCTTTCGAGCTTAAAAGTATGCGCAACTTGGCTCATCATGATTACTATTACAGTAGAACAGGTTAGATTTGGTTGATTTGGCAAACAAATACACATCCTTAGACAGCGCTTGTGTTGATAATAAATTGTTTCAGCAACCAGATAATGGGTGTTTATGAAATTTCTGATTACAAAAAGACACGTGGCGACACAGGAAAAGCTTGCACAAACTTATATTGGAGTTTCCTTAAACAATACTCACGTAACCACTGAGCCAAGATAACGACCCCAAAAGACCATTAAGCATAATCGCCGACGAAATCGCCGTGGGGTAGTTTCGTGACCTATAGTTTTAAAAATGAAAGGTCATTTTACTGTCGAGTTCATAGCACCTTGTTTAACTTAATACAGACAGTAAATCATCAAAGATATTAGCCCACTTGTTGAAATCAATATTAGGTTCGTTCAATTCAAATTCAAAATAATGAATTAATCGATTCCATAGTTTCCCAACCTCATGTATAAATTATAAAAGCAAACTGCGTGCTGCAGTCAGCATTCCGCTTAGCCTGCCACATACACCAACTATATTGTCCATGGTTAGACAATTAACCTATCATACATTTCAAAATTGTAACTGTTAATGTATCGGGTTTCAAACGATTTAAGCAATTCATTGAATGTTGGCTACATCGACTTTATAGAAAATATACTCGTATTGCTGTATAAAGTTTTGCCATTTCAGCGGATTTTGCTTGTTTTTGCAAAGGAAGCTTACATAACGGAACCTGGAGTTTGTTTGAAGGTTTAGGCAGGATCGCTCATATGTACGAAGTCTAAAATCAACACAGGAAAAGCTTTTTCATGACATGTAAGGCGTGTTTAAATCAATTGTTTACTTCCTTTACCAACGGTTGCATTTTTTCAACTAATTTTTAACTCAAAATTGAAACCATGCATTCCTAAAACGTATTAGCATAGAAACGCATCATGTACACAGACAAATTCCCCGCCATTTGTACTCATGTGATTATTTTTTGATAAAAATTGCTATTTTCACGCAGAGCGAATGTGAAAAGTGAATGATTTCTAAATATGTTGTTTCATACTTTGAAAACGTAGGCGCCTACTCCCCTCGACTATGATCGAAAAAACGACAACGGTCGTGCCGGTTTTAAAGCCATCCCACACGTCTGAATTTTTGCTAATTGTAGTGGGTATCCATTTAGAGATACCCTACACCTAAATCATCCAGTGGCCAATTAGTCTTTTCAGATAAATATTTTTGAAACAAGACAATTGATAACGAAATTAGGCGGTTACCGTATACTACACAAGCCAGTGTGCTAATGGAAAAAGTCTCCTTAAGACAAAACGTAACTATAAAATCTCGTGTGACTAAGTTGCACAGTAAACATGAAGTACATCACTCGTCATGTAAATATTGATCCTCACGTGCTGGGTAAAGGATCATTCGCAAATCATGTCAGCCACAGTAGTAGTAAAGTACTTTGGGGTATCGCCGTGATAGCTGTGCAGACATTGCGATTGTTCTCTTTCGTTCCAGAGAATAGACCGTTAAGCCAAAATACAGTTGGTTCTGGTCTCTTTTTTGAAAATTGAGTCGATGGTGCTATACCTTTATTTACTACTCTTTTTCAAAAAAGAAAATTCACCTGAGACAAGCGGAATTTTCACTCATCACTTGGCAAATTATGGCGGCTCAAACCTTGCTTATACCCTTGGTTAACGCGCCTTTGTGCAGATTTTCAAAAAAAAATCCAGACCATAGTTGAAATTGGTGCTGG